>VXBT01003358.1:516546-526980 GCA_013400235.1 Oriolus oriolus | reverse complement strand
GATCTTTTGTTTCTTTCAAGTATTTCGCCCCTCCTAAAACATGTATGGGGGAAAATTCCCAAAGAGAATAAAAAGAAAACAAAACAACAACAACAAGAAAAACCTTCTAAAACCCCAACACCCTGATGCTCTGCTGAGCTGCCCCAGCAGTTCTGGGTGGGCTCTGCCAGGAGACCCATCCTAGCTGGGCAGTTCCCAGTGCAGGTAACTGGGGCTGGTCAGATGGGTGCTGAAGGTGGCAGCTGCCCAGTGAGAGGGCAGGAAGTGGCAGAAAGAGTACTTGAAAGTGTGGCACATTTATTATGCACCAAGATCAGGAAGGGAAGAGGAATGAAGGATCAGACCCCCTTGGGAAGGAGGCAATCCATTGGGTGCTGAGCAGGAGGGTGGCAGCGAATGAAGGAGCTCAGCAGAGCAGAGGGCAGTGCTGGGGACTCTGCCCTTGTCCTGGCCCTCCAGGAGGTCCTGTGTCCTGGCCCTGGGGGTTAAATACCTTAAAGGATCATCTCCATTAACAAATACAACCAACAGCAGTGCTGGATCCATGTGCAGGGTGAGGTCTCTGGAGGCTGCACTGGAAGACCTTTAGCCGTCCCTTTCAACCCAAATTATCCTCCCAGCCCCTGAGATGGGGCAATCAGATTCCCCACGACTGGATCTCAGGAGTTTCTTCCCAGTGAGCCTCACTGGCAGCTTCCCCTGCTCCCCGTCCTGCCCGAGCGCAGCGGGGGCTCCACAGGCAGGGTGGGATCTGGCTGTGCTCCCCTCAGATCTGTGAGTGAGCCAAGCAAAATACTCATGTGCTGCTTATTTCAGCAGGAGCAGGCCCAGGCCTCTGATTTTCAGAGTCCTGGTCCAGGAAGCCCTTGCTCCTCAGGCTCAGCAGAGCTCCCACTCTTGGGATCTGCTTGGTCAGACACTTCTGATGGACCAAATGGTCCAACCTGCTCTGTGTGCCCAAACCAACTTTCCTCCCTCCTGAATTTTCATAGAACAGCTGTTTTTCATATCAAAGTCTCAAGCCAATTCCCCCCCTCCCCCCAGTTTTGTCAGTCTTCTTTCCAGATTCCAGCCCATTTGAACCCAGCAGGAGCCATCAGTCAACGTGTAGGGGCCCTGGATTCCCCAAAGCACCACCAAGCCCCAGAGTTCTGCTGGATTTTAATTCCATGGCTCAACTTCACTTCACAGGGAGCTGGTTTGGTTCTGCCAGAAAGGGACAACACAGAAACTCGTGGAGTTTGAGATGAGAGGGTGCAAGGCAGCACTGGGGTTAGGTCTGACATCCACAGAACAACAGGCCATATATACATGTGTATATATAAATACATGAGCAAACAGACATTTATTTGTGTGCACAGAAATACATGGAAAAAACCAGCCATGTATGTGTGTGTATATATAAATGCACGAACGAATAGACATATATGTGTGTGTGTGTGTTTATTTATTTATTTATTTATTTATTTAAATTTTATTTTATTTTTTTGCATAACTGGTATCATTCGTGCTGTCCCCCATTGCTGTGACAGCTGCCATCACACAGGCTTTGCCTGTGCCCACTAGAGGCCAGTGTGCACCTTGAATTAAGATGCCGGCGCACTAATTAATCCCCAGCCATGCGGAGGACCGTGTTTCCTGCGGGATGAAGCCCTGCTGCACAGGAGATGGTGGCCATGGCAGGGCAGGTGGCTGCCCCGGGAGGGATGGGTAAACTCTTCCAGCTATGAGCACCGTGCACTCCTGGGAAAGCTTGGAAAATCCTGCTGTGCTGTCGTGGCTTGAGCACGGGACCTGCTCAGATCCTCTTCTCCAGCCCTGCAGAGCCAGGCAGGCACATCCACTGGGTGCCAGCCCTGTCCTTGGGGACAGCTGGGATGCTGTGGTGGCAGAGCAGGTCCCACAGATTCCTGTCCCTGTGCCACTGGCACCAGGACACCAGGCTGGTGCGGCAACAGAGCCCCGGGTTGGAGCTGGGGCAAATAAACCCTCTGTGACCGAGCTGCAAACGGCGGGGTTTGGATGGCCCTGAAAAGTGACATCAGCTCCTGAGGAAAAACGGAAGCCAAGTTGCAACACTTGGCTGAACTGAAGATGGAGTGTTTCATGTTGTTTCACACAAGTTTTCACCCCAGTGTGGGCAGCAGCAAATTGAGACGCCTTGCTCCATGCGAGATCGTTTCGACGCGATAACAGCAGAACCTTTGGTTAGCACGTGTCAAAATGAAACATGCAGCTTTTAAACTCTGGCCTGAAATGGGTGCATTTAGCCTGAATTTGCCGGCCCCAGATCCATCTGGGCTGCCTCTTTAGCGATGGGAGATGAGGGCAGAGAGGGGGGTGAGCCAGGGAGAGTGGCACTGGTGTGAGTGGGGCTGAAGGGCAGTGACGGGGGAGTGTTTTGCTCTGTGAGCTCCTCAAGAGTGCAGCTGTATTTTGGGAACTTGTCACCTGCAGCTGGTGTTTTTTAAAACCTTGTTTATTGCTTGGCTGCCTTTATCTTTAAGAGGCAGAGCAGGAGACCAGCGTTGCTCCTGTGGGTAACAGCTTCTGTCTTTGGCCAGCCTGGGGGAAACAGGGATGTCCTGGAGTAAGACTTCATGTTCTGTTAGAAGGCCAAACCCAAATACTCAGTCCTAAGTCCTTTTTATTTTTTTTCCACCTCTATGGAGTACAAATAAAGACAAGAAACAAAAGCAAGGTGATATTTTTCCCAGAATCCTCCCAAAATATGTTCTTTCTGCCTCTTGGGTACTTGCACTCCCATTCACAACTTGGATGAGCTGAGATTTACTTCAACATGACCTGAGCCAGGTAAAGGTCCCAGGAGTGACCCCAAGGGTTGGGATAGAGGGTCCATCTCAGTGGTCAGAGGCAGACACCAAGAAAGCAAGAATGGTACATGTGTACATCCTATCTCATGTCGACCTTCCTTTTGTCTTCAGGTCGGGGGAGTTCTGCCTGCTTAAAAATGGGCATTTTCCCTTGCCCCATGCCCCAGAGCAGCTACTGGCAGAGAAGACCAAAGATCTGGTAGTGCTCAGTGCCAGCACCCTCAGGCAGGGTGCCCCTGAAGGACTGGGGTCAGAGGAACTGCCAAAACCCAGAAAAAACTTACTGCTTTTTACAGATAATCCACATGAGCAAAAGCCTCCAGGGGAGCATTTGGGGTCACTGTGTCAGGGCCAGAACAAGTGGGGAACAGCCCTGAGGAGAAACAACATTATTAGAGCCGCTTTGCTCTCACCCCCACATCCCAAAGCACAGCCTGTGGTTTAGAGGGGTCTGATGGAGGGTGGAGATTCTGGGGCTGCATCCCAAGGCATCCCATTCCCCAGCCCAGGAGTGTCTCAAAGGAGTGCAGCCATCCAGGGGTTAACCAGGATCCTCTCTCCATTGCGCAGCTTTCCTGCCAGCCTGCTGAAATCCACTAAAAGAATTAGCACTGGAAATTTGTGCACTGTGCTAGGCAGGGGGAAGGAAAAAAACAAAAAAAAAAAGGAAAAAACAGCACGAAATATATTTAATCTCTCATTTCAGAATTGCATTTGACATCTAAGTTAAATAAAATGTTCCTGAGGTCATTAAAAATCAGAAATAGAACAAGATTTGGGTTTACCATAGTTTCAGAATGAATCAGGTTTCTGAACTTGTTTTAATCTCTGTATAATTGCTTTTCTGTATATGGTAACCTTTAGAAAATGAGTTTAATAATTAGTCATCTCAAACTAGTTAAGGACAACATCCTGCCCTCAGTTCAGTTTTATTTTCAACAGAAAACCAATGCCAAAGTAAATTCTTCATTACAGTTGGAAATATAGATTCAGGCTACATGTTCAGCAGGTGAAACAGCATGCGTTAAGCCCCCTAAAAGTTTGAAAGTTCAGCAATTCTCATCTTGATGGCTTTTCACTCTCCCTCTCCAAGAAAAATGAAAAGAGAAGAGGAAAATATGAAGAAGCAGCATCATCCACGGCTGGTCCCTTGGCTCTGCCCCTCCTGGGCACCGAGCCCCAGAACATAGAAAGGAGAGGGTTTTACTGGGTGCTAAAAGGACTTCATGCCTGGAACCTGCTTTTCCCAGGATGGCAGGCCTGGGCAGAACCCAGGAAGTTTCCAGCTCCTTTGGGCCCATTCCTGGTGCCTGCACTGCCTGTCTGGAGATCACCACGGCTGGGTCATGCTCAGGGCCCTCATCCTTCTCTCAGCACCATCTCCCCCTTTCCTTCAGCACCTCTCTCACTTGTATCAAAGTCTCATCTCTTTCTCTCTCCCCATCCCACTCCAGACCCCCACGCGGGTGTGGATCTCTCATGGTTTTTAGTTTCCCAGTGCCCACAGACTATCGTCCCTGCTGGGTCCGTATCCTGCAGGCCAGAGCTTTATCCCAACACTGCCATCCATCAGCTATCCCCATCCTCTTCCCTTTTGATTTCTGGCAGTCTGGTGCAAATCTGGACCACATATTTCCCTCATTATCCTCCTGCAGACTCCCTATCACACTGGAAAAGACACTGCAAATACATTCCTCTCCATCGTCTCGTGTTTTATTTAGTTTAATTTTCTAAAGGGTGGGCCTGCCGCCATTCCCCTGGAGGGATTATTCCAGAATCTGACGGATCTCCCTCTGGGAAATTACCCAAGCTTCCTGCTGCCCACCTTATATTCCCATTTCATCTCGTTATGACAAAGCCTCTGGTTGGATTTGTAGGAGCTCCTGGTTTGCTGATCAGGTCCTTCCTGCTGCAGCCAATGGTTTCCATGGTGCACAGGCTGATGGCCAGTGCTCCTGGCTTGGAGTGGCCCTCCTGGCCATCCTGTTGCCCTTGGAGGGACAGTGCTGCCACCCTGTTCACCCGGTGTGTGCAGAAGGGGTTAACCTGCCCTGGGAGCTCCAGGCTCCCGATCCAGCTCCCAGCCCTGGAGTGCCCGCTGAAGCCAGTGCAAAGCTCACATCAGGGGTGGGCTGAAGCTGTAATCCCACAAATGTGCTAATATTTGGATCAGGAGCACTCAGTGCTTAAATGTCTCTCGCAGACGGCTGAGAGTGTGTTTTGCTAAAGCAAACTGCAATTACATTTAGTATCTTCAATTTAGCTTAACATGTTGCCTCTGGAAAGAAGAGATGTGTTGTATTCCGGGCTCTGCAGCACAGGCAGTGTCTCTGACCCTCTCTTCTCTCCTCTGGAGTCCCCCCAGACCCTCTCCTGGGCTGCCTGGCCGGGAGAACAGAGCTGAGGGCAGCAGGGAGGAGCTGCTGATGCACAGCTCTTTCTGTCACGGCACGGAGCATGGTCCAGCGCTGACAAGGGAATTAAACCGGAGCCCATGTGGAGACCAGAGCAAATCCAGGAGCAAAGGCTGGCTGGGAACAGCCACTTGAGCTCAGGAGCCAGAGGAAGCAGCTCACCAGAGTGCAGTGACAGCTCCAGTCTGGGGCAGTGGGATAAGGGAGTTTTCCCCAAACTGAGACCCCCACCTAGGATTTGGACTTGGATTTGCTTTTCACTGTCTTCATGGAATAAAGGTGTAATTAACACATCCTCTCTGTTGTCCATGCAAAGGTGAGGGTCTCCTCTCTCTTCTCAGGGAAGAGCAACAGACTGGAGACAAGATGATGAACTTGATCCACTTTTGCTGCCTTCAGAAAGTTTTTTTTGGCTCAGAAATGTTAGATGAGCTGATAACTCCTGGTAAAAGGAGCAGTCAAGTTCCCTGCCCAGTCCCACACACTGATACTCACGGTTACCTTTTTGCCCCACCTTCCCCTCTCCCTTTCTTGTTGCCATTCTCAGCTTTTACAGAGCATGAGGCCATGAAGTTTCTCATTGGCCCACTGTTATACTGGACTTTGGAAACAGCCATACCAGAAGAAAAGATCCCCTTGGGCTCATGGCGAGGAGCAGAGCCCCTCATGGGTCAGTCAATAGTCCCCTAATACACCCTCATCCCGTCAATCCAGGTTACTTGCAGGGATATTTCTGTTGCCAAAGTTTTCTACGATATTTTTTCAAACCACTCATAGCTTTGGCCAGTTTTTGACCACACTCCTACCCCATGGTCCTCACACACAGCACCCACCACACGTGGGGTGCAGGTGTGCAGTAGGTCCTGGACCACCCATTCAAACATTCTCTCTGGAAGCCGAAAAGAAAACAGGGGGTTGTGAATAAAGTGCCTTAAGACAGAAATCTGAGGTGCCTCAGCATGTCAGGAGGGTGTGGGTCTCCCATAGGTCCCATTGCATGCATGAGGAATTCTCAGTTCTCCAATGTCATTTCTGTGGTAAAATATATCTGTGTTTAGATATCCAGCCTGTCCCTGGGTTTCTGGAGCTCCAGGGCTCCTCAGGAGCTGCAGTGGTGTGTGTTTGTGTAGAGCTCAAATATAGAGCAGCTCTGGGTTTTTACAGGGAATTTAAGCGATGGGAATGCTGATACCTGGAAAAGCCGATGGCTGGCAGCAGGAGTTTTCTGGGCTGCTTGGTGTGAAACATGTTTTCAAGTCCAGGGCGAATGTTGAACATGAGGAAGAACAAAGCATTCCAGCAAAACAGGCAAACACTTCCCCAGCAGGGCAGCGCTGGAGTGTGGCTGGATCTGGATCACACAACCCCTGGTGTTCCAGAGAACGTTGTGAAGGGGAGATGGCTGCAGTGACCGCTGTCCAGCATGGGCCCCCCACAAACCAGCGATGGAAGCGCTCACTGGTTGGTGCCCATGGTGCTCTGGTACCTGCTCGTGCCTGTCTGATTCCTAAGGCTGCACATTTTGAACCTGCTCCTCTTCTTAGGGTCTGGTGGCACAGCTACTGCCTGAAAGCCCCACATCTCCCTGGGGCTGCCAGAGATCCTGCTGGCAAAGCCCCCTTCCATCTCATTCCCCGGGTTTTACATCGTCCTGCTCAGCAGGGCTCAAAGGCACCTGGGTGTGGAGAGTCCAGGTGGCACAACCACCATGGGCTTGGATGGCCTGTGGGGAAGGAAGTGTGGGAGGTGGGTGGGCAAGGCAGGAACGCCGCTGTCCTTGGCCTGTCGTCGCTGTGTCGTGGTCGGTGTCTAAATAAACGCCGACAAGCTCCGAGCGGTGGCTGGGGTACGCCCAGAGGAATTCACCACAGTCAGCATCTAAATCAGGAAACACGGGCCTTGGGAAGCCTGTCCATGGTGTGTGTGTGGAAGCAGCATCAGCATGAGAAGGTCCCTTCCCCCTCCCTTCCCCGCACGAACGTTTGCTGTCGCTTCGCTCCCGAACAAACGAAGACAACAGCTGTGTTATTTAACAGGGTGCGTTTTACTGCCAGCAAAGAATGGGCCTTTCAAACAGGCAAAATGCTCTGTGCCCTTCCAGGGAAATGTAGAATTGCAGGTTTGGCCAGGATGACCCGAACGATAAAAGTGCAGCTGGAGCATTATAAACTGAGTTGGTGGCAAGGATGGTTGGGTTTGGCTGGACTGACTGGAATAGTGATCAAAAAGCCAATTATGCTGCTTTAGGAGCAGAGCCATTTGCCCCATATTACTGTAATGGCAAACCTTAAGGATTGCTGGACATTCACAGAAGTCATCCAAATGTAAAAAAAAAGATAAAAAATCTCTCTCTTGCTACTATTTTTCTAAAGGTCACTGAGATACCGTAACTGTTGCTTCCCAATGAAAACCTTGGATGCCATCCATGAGCAGAGGTTATCTGGTGCTGAGAGAAGGAGTTGAGAGCAGCTCCGGGGGCCAGATTTGAGCTGACCTGGAAACGGCCACCGTGGCTACCAGAAGGGATGAAACTGTTGGGCTACACTGTGTGCTGGAAGAGAGATTAGGCCTTGTCGGCCAAAGAGAGAGCCTCGTTCTCAGAGCCGGAGGTGATCCTGGGATTGCAGCCAGGTCACCGGGGATGGGCTGAGAGAGCATTGTGGGTTTCTGGACAGTGTCGGACCTATGAGATGTGATAATTGCAGTTTCTGATCGTGTAAGGTATTGTTTACCTTTTACCATAATAGGCAATGTCTGGGAAATACCCCAGGTGATTGGGGGACACTGAGGTGAACATCTTTCCTGTTTATATAAGGTGACATCCTGTCTTTCTATTGGTATTTAAGGGAATTTCGGATGCGAAATAAAGTCTTTGCGCCTTTACCACCATGTTGCGGAGTCCTTGCCCATGCGTGAACACTGCATGAAACCACGTCAGTGCACAACTCCACACGTGCTCAGCCAAAATATTTCCCCTGCTCTCAGCTGACTGCTGCCATTTACCTCTTTGAGCTGCCTTGACCCCGAAGTAGGCAAACCTTGAGTCTGGGGAAAAAAAGGAGTGAGTTGAATATTCATGATGTGGTTTCAAGGAAAGTTGTGTGGAGAATAACTCTGACATGAATGACACAACACATCCAACATCTTGTCTGAAGCACTCAGCAAGGAAGCTTGAGCGTGCGAGGCATTTTGAAACCTAAATGGGAGCATTTGCGTCAGCTCAGGTGGCAGTCAAAGGAGAGTTGATGCATCTTTGGGGTTAGTCTGATGCAAATGGGCACTTGAGAAGAAATGTGATGGTTGGTTAGCCAAAGGCGAGTGGTAATGTGTGCTAAAAAGGCCATTGTATTGATTGAAACACATCTAGAAAACATCAGGCTGATGTAAAACATGAGTAATCAGCGCATGCTAAAGGCTGTTCCAGGGAGCTCACCAGTGTGTGTTTGTGAGCACCCTTCATTAATAAATCAATGGGATGTCCGTGCTGGCACAGGGTCCAAAGGGGAGCTGCTGGAGGAGGTGGCTGTGCCTCCGAAGGGCTGGTGACTGCCAGGGTGCTCAGGGACACCAAGGGAGAGTGACCACTGGTCACGGAGGAGGGTGGTCCTGGGATCTGTAGGGACTAGATGCCACAGGGAGGGATCTGCCTGCAGCACCAGGGCTGGCTCAGGACCAGCAGCCAGTTGCTGCTGTGCTGGAAGACCCCTGCACCCCAGAAGTGTGAAGGAAGTTTGATTTCACAGAGTACATCCCTCACTCTCGTCCTCTATCCATCGCAGAGGAGATCTCCAGCGGCTCTTACAGAGGTCTCCAGTCCACAGACAGTCAGAGAGATGCTGTGGGTGATGTGAGCCAGAAATGTAGCAGATTCTGGCAGAAGCTGCAGGTCAGACAGAGCTGTGGTGTGGCCCTTAAAAAGAGCATGTTTCCTGATAAATGACTGAACTTTCTCTGCCTCCACCCCGGCTCCCTCAACACTTCTGCTGCTGGTTACCTGATAGATTCAGACTCTATGGGACCTTCTGCACATCCTGGTCACCAGGTGGGCTCCCTGACTCCTGAAGGACAGGTCCCCTTCCTCTCTCCCATTCTGGGACCACACAGACCCCTTGGGATGCTTCATGACAGAACTGACAAGGTGGATCTGTCCCGAGTCATGTGTGGGGTGCAGACCCCTGGCCTGATGCACACCCCATGGGAAATGTTTTGCACAGGGAGCGCTCCTGCTGCAGCTACTCTGCATTTCTGTGGTCCTGGAGCTTAAATGTTGCTCTCCCCCAGCCTTCAGAACTGACCTGGAGTTCTGACTTCCCCCACGGTCTCTTTCTCACTACATGGTTTGTGTAAAATCCAGCATCGCTGTCCAGAGCTGGTGTTGGAAGGAGAGGCCATGAGTGAGTGCTTGGTCCAGCTTCTTCTGCAGGCCGTGGGGCACCAATCCGTGGATCTTTTCCTCTCAGAGCTGGAAGCAGGACCGGACAATGTCAGAAATAAAGGTGTTTTCTGGCTGCCCTCCCCTCCCCAGCACCCACCACCTGCAGAGCAAGGCACCTTTCAAGCACTTTTCCGAGCTGCTGAGGAGCTCCTGTCCTGGCAGCGTTTTTAGCTACCACATCCTTCCACTCCTGGGCCTCTCAGCCCATAAATGTGAGTTAAATATGCACTGGTGTGAACTGCAGATCCAGATTCCTGCTCCCTGCATCTCCTGGCTGCTCCAAGGCCGGGAGCAGGCTGCGCTCGTGGCTGGGCAGAGATTTTGGTGCAAGAGCCAGCTAAATGGCTTTGGGATCTCGGGGAATATTGCCGGCTCCACGCTGCTGGGTCCTCAAGCTCTCCCCCTCCTGACCGTAATGCGGGCTGATGGCCCTGTCACGGCGAGGGGCTGTGACAGCGGCTGACTCTGACGTGGCCCCGGGGTGTCACCGCACCGTGGGTGTGCGCCGGGCCGGGGTGTCACTGCCGCCGGTGACACTGATGCCGTGGGACGCGGGGTCACCGCGGCGAGACGGCGACGGGCTCTGACGGCTCCTGTGCAGGGACAGGAGGGCTGGGACGGCTCCTGAGGGGGGACAGGAGGGCTGTGATGGTTCCTGTGCAGGGACAGGAGGGCTGTGATGGTTCCTGTGCAGGGACAGGAGGGCTGTGATGGTTCCTGTGCAGGGACAGGAGGGCTGTGATGGTTCCTG
>VXBT01003358.1:432853-516337 GCA_013400235.1 Oriolus oriolus | reverse complement strand
GAGGGCTGGGGTGGTTCCTGGGCAGGGACAGGAGGGCTGGGATGGTTCCTGGGCAGGGACAGGAGGGCTGGGGTGGTTCCTGTGCAGGGACAGGAGGGCTGTGACAGCTCTGACGCTGGCGCGGGAGGAGCGCGGTGATACTGCAGTGCCACGCGGTGCCCATCACCCGCGGTGGGTGAAGGAACGGAGGTGACAGGGGTGTGGGGCTGTGAGGAGCAGCCTCCTCCACCCCAGAATCACAGAATGGTTTGGAAGGCACCTTAAAGCCCACCTCATTCCACCCCCCTGCCGTGGGCAGGGACACCTTGCAGCAGAGCAGGATGCTCAGAGCTCCATCCACCCTGGCCTTGGGCTCTTACGGCTGTGACCTCCCCGAGTTTGCAGTCCCAAGCTTGGCTTTCCTAAGGACCCTAGGAATTAGTGAATAAATCCAAATTCACTTCGGTGCCCATGGCTTCACCCCTCTGCGGTGAGCAAACCGCAGGACTCGTGTTTGAGCAGCACATGGGAGCACAGAATGGCCGGGGTTGGAAGGGACCTTAAAGATCCTCTCATTCCAAACTCTGTTTTTCTGACACTTCAGAAACAGAATAATTTCGTGGGGCATTTTTGGGGAAAAACTTGCACACCCAGTGCTCCTTGCAGAGACCATCAAATGCAAGATACTAAAAAAATGAAGCAACCTATTCTTGGCCCTTTCCCTCCTTCCACCATTAATTTGTGCAGGCAAATTGAGGTTTTACTTTGAGAACTATGCATTTTTAATGGATTTTATTTACATAATTTTTCTGTCTAATAAGATGAGTTTTAAATGCATTAACTGCAGCATACTTCTCTCAGACCTTTGGAGAAAAGAAACTACAATAAAGATTCTTGTCTCCTAATATTCTGGGTTTCAGGCAAAAAATTATACTATGAGATAGGAATGCTTAAAAAACCTATAGTTTCACTGAACAAGAAAATCCAGTTAGAAAAGAAGAAAAAAAAAACTGTATTGGAAAACATCTATTTGCCTACAAAATAATGTAAAAATAATGAGTCCATATTCCTCTTTGATGTGTGTGGCACATGCTCCTTTAAGGAGAAATTCTGTATTTCAGAGATAGTGTGCATATCGTGGAATGAAACGGTTGTTATGGCAACAACTCTCAAAAGCAAGTACTTAACTGAGAAATGTGTTCCACATAGCCATAGAAAAATGAAAACATGAAAACAGAGACAGGAAGAATGGACAAACAGAAGCAGTATGAGATGGCAAAGCCATTTCTGATTTTCAGGCGCGCAGAGAAGCAGCACTGAACCAGCTTTGGGGATTTTTTATTTTAATTTAAAGCCAAAGTTTAAAGCTGCATCTCTTCCTGGAAGGTTTAATATGTCTTTTATTTGATGTTGCTGATCTAATAAATAAGAAGTGCCATATCATATTAGCCCACCCTTATTACTGTGGACCAAAGGAGGGGATGGTGTTTATTTGCTGCTGTGCTCAAACATGCCCGGGGCACGGGGAGACAGCACTCCAGGGAATCTGCACCTCCAGGATCCTGGGATGGCTGGACCCAGTCTCCTGTGGCTCAGAGCTCTGTGTCTGGGGCCTGGGGTCAGAGGAGGGCGGTGTAACCATCTTCTCCCAACCACCTCTGGTACCTGAAGGAGCCTACAAGAAAGATGGGGAAAGTATTTACCAAGAGCCTGGAGTGCCAGGACAAGGGGAATGGCTTCACACTGGCAGAGAGTACATTTAGAGTAGAGATTAGGCAGAAATTCTTCCCTGTGAGGGTGGGGAGGCCCTGGCACAGGGTGCCCAGAGAAGCTGTGGCTGCCCCTGGATCCCTGGCAGTGCCCAAGGCCAGGCTGGACGGGGCTTGGAGCAACCTGGGACAGTGGAAGGTGTCCCTGCCATGGCAGGGGGTGGGACTGGATGATCTTTAAGGTCCCTTCCAACCCAAACCATTCCATGATTCTGAGATTCTCTGACCTCCAGCCAGGTTGAGCTCCAGCCCCACAGGCCCAGCCTGATCCGTGCAGCCCCGGCCACCTCCCGGGTCAGCCCAAAGCCATGTGGGACAGAGGGACAGGGAAGCCTGCCCTTGGCATTGCTGGTGTCTTCTCCCATCACAGCCACACCACATGGACACCAGACCACCTCCCATCCTACAGAAAAAGCCCCTCTGGTCTTTCTCTTCCTGGGAAAATGGCATTCCTGAGCCCCAGCCTACTCATTGTTTAACCCAGGACAAGCGAGCAAGGCAGAAGTTGTGGCCAGACCCTGTTTTGTTTTGGGATCCATTTCAGCATTTCTAGTCTGGCAACCCAGGCTCCTTCAGCACTGGCAATAACTTCTAACTTCATAATCGCCTCCATTTCATAAGCACACACCTGATTTTTGTGTGGAGACCCCGAGGCTGGTCCCTGAGCAGCTCCTTTTGGCTCTGCTCTCCTGTCTGGTAACTTCATTCTGCACAGCCTTCCCTTCAGCTGGGCCCACATCCCCTCTGTAACTCCTGTAACTCCTTTCACAGAGATTCTGGGAAGAATCTCTATTGAAAGACTGATTTCCCACCAGGCTCTGTATGCAATATTTTGTTTAAACCTAGACAGATTAGCTCCTCTGCTCCTCTCTATTTTCCTATTAAAATGATATTAAATTAGTTTTATGTGATCTACTTTTGATAAAACCTCCCTGATTTTTTTTCATCTCATTTTGTATTTACCTCCATGTCCTCAGAGGTCCACGTCTCAGTAAAATTTCCTAAGGTGAATGGAAGGGCTTGAAACCAGAAAGCGAAGCAGCAAAGTCAAAAATAAATGATTAAAAGAAGTCAAATATTTGACATAACCCAAATTGATCTTCCCAATTCCTTTAACTACTCTATTCCATCCTGGTTATGGGAGCACCTACAGAGGTGACAGAGCCATGGGAGCTGGCTCGGAGGCAGAGTGAGAGGTGCTGGGGGTTTCACTCTGCAGCCAAGGTGGGCTGATGCTCGAGGCATCACCAGGTGGGTGCTGCAGCTCAGCTGCCTTCCCTCCACGTCCATATCCATCCTTATTTTTCCAGCATGACGGCCTCTTCCTGGCAGGAAACAGACGTGCTGGAAGCCTGAGCTGCTGAGGGGAGACCTGAGTGTGTGGTGGGGTGACTGTGCCCAGCCTTGCTGGGTGTGGACAGGGTCTGGGATGGGATCCTGCTCGGGCAGTGTTGGCTGTGCCCGCATCCTGTGCTGTGTCTGCCCGCCCCGGAGCACTCAGAGCCATCACTGGTGGGTGTCACCCCCTGTTTCGCAGTGCCACATGTTCCCGTGGCTGCTCAGACTCCACGAGATCCATCTCCAGGAGGAAAAACAGCAAAAAGCCTGTGGGGATGGTGCCCAGCTCCAGTGCTCCTACCCCTCACTGACCTCCAACCAAACTCCTGAGGATGCTGGTGATGCTCAGGTTCACATTTAGGGCAGGAGCATCACCCCCAAGCTCTCTCGCTGTGGAGCCTTTCCTGTGAGCTGTGTGTCCCTCTGGGAGCAGTGGGGAGAGGAGGCATCTCCAGAGCCCGGGAATCCTCCTGTGCCTGACCCAGGAGGCTGACAGCCCTCCAGAGCATCCATCCCTCTCCAGTGACTTTTCTGGAGCTCCCTGCAAACCCCAAATTTCATATGGGAGACAGATGCAGGCTGGCTGGATGAGGATTTATCCAGCGCTGCATGTGATGAGCGAAGGGAAGGATTTCTCAGTCTAACCCAGGTCTGCCGAATCCTCCTTGGCAAATAAGTCACTTACACATCCCAGAGGCAAAGCAAGAATTTGTAAATGAAAACTTTCTCAAATAAATCTTTTGTAGGATTTACAAACCTTCTGATCGGATTTGTAACTCCAGACACAGATTTGTATACTTGCTGTGAGATGTGAAGGATTTAAAAATCCATCTCTTGACTTGTGAAACAATCCAACAATCCTGGTTTTAGAAACCAGGTAGCTAAAGCTAAGACTAAAAGCATACAGCACTTGGGCCTGAAGGTTTAGTGACAGGATTTATACATTAGAACAGGGAGATAATGTAACTCAGGTGTATTAAATCCTGATTTATTAACAAACTCAGAAGTAATAGCTTTACAAATAACTCCCAAGACATTTAAAAGCACTTAACCCTTGGAGTACTTGCATTTGTCAGGCTGCCATCTCTGGGAATGTCAAGAAATATGTCTAAATATATCAGGGAAAATTCAGCTGCACTGCAGACAAGCCCTGCAGCCTCTCTCACCAGTGTTCCTTCTTCCACGGGAGCCAGGAGCAACTCCTGAGGGTCTGGGAAGGGGCTTCTCCAGGTGCTGCAGACACTCTTGGCACATTTCTGGTCCCACTGTGCTCAGACTGTTGTCATGTCTGCCTGCTTGGTGGCACGGGGCCCTGTCACAGCCCTCTCCTGGCATGTCCCACTGCCACCACAGTCTCTCTGCCCTTAGGGGGTGAGGGTTGGGCTCAGAAACCTCTGCTGGGGAGGGTGTTTTGGTGGGCTGAGGTGTTGGGAAGAGGGCTGGGAGCACTCAGGGATCAGGACAAGCTGTTTCCATCACTGAGGGCTCTGTGAAAACAGACTTTCTGGGGATGTTCTTGTGCATTGTCTCTGTCCTCTCCAGCAGCCTTGGGCTTTTTCCAGTTACCTCCTATCCAGGCTACCTGGATCTGAGCTCCTTGGTGGGTGGAGATGGGGAACCTCTGCTTTGGGATGATGAAGAAGGATTTCATCCAGCTGTTCCAGCTGTGTGCTCTTATATCTTTAAACCCCTCGAGTTCAGCAATGACCAGAAGCTGATTTCTTCCTGGTCACAGTTGATTCTGCAGCAATTTCACCTTTGACAAACCTGTTGGAAATCAAAGCTTTCCCCTGCAGAACCCCTTCTTCTCCGCTCACACTTATCCCAAACACACCAGCGTAATAAAGTGGCATTTCCAGAGCAGCTGTAACTTTTAGATAGAAAAACCGTAATTACCTGAAGGAGTCTGCCAGAACTGCTAATTCCCCTTTCCTCTTCCCTCTGTGCCACATTAGCTTTTGTTCAGCATAAATGAGTTCTCAGAGCAGTGGCATGGCCCAGGGAGCAGCGTGGTTCAGGATTGCCCTGGGCACTTGACAGGCTCCAAACCCTCAGGCAGGGAGAGAAGCCCAGGGTGTTTTCAGCCGGTGAAAGAGCTTGATGCTGTTTGTGTCCAAACTTGCCTGGAAGCAAAATGACCATTCACAACAGCTTGCTCAGTTAATGTTATAAAGGGCACTAGAAAATGATGGTGAAGATAATAGCTGCTTCTTGATGAGAGAGCCAAGATAAGCGGCAAGGGCCGAGTGCCGCATGCAGGAGGAGCTGGAAGGGAAAAGGCACTTGACACCTCTCGTGGGTTCAGCTTGCACGAACAATTAGGCAGTTTTAAAACTTCACTCTTATTCCCTCTGCTGAGCTTTTCTCTCTTCCTTCTATTTGGCTTTTCCACAGATGGCTGCTCATTATTTTCAGGATGTTTTTCTACCCTGCTTTGATCAGGGCTGGTTCCACACAGCGTGAGAGCACCCAGGACCCAGCCACTGAGGATGTGTGGGTGAAGCCCTCCTCCTGCTGAGGGACATGGGCCATTGCCCCAACTCAGGCACTGCAGCAGCTCCAAGGGTCTCTCCCTGACCTCTCCACTTGTTTTGTTTGACTGGAAAAGGGGACACTGTGGTCAGACCTCACCACGGGCTGCAGCTCCTCCCGAGGGGCAGCTCCGATCTCTGTTCCCTGGGACAGGGATGGGATCCAAGGGAGAGGCTGGAGCTGTGCCAGGGAGGTTTAGGTTGGATATCAGGGAAAGGTTCTTCCCCCAGAGGGTGCTGGGCACTGCCCAGGCTCCCCAGGGAATGGGCACGGCCCCGAGGCTGCCAGAGCTCCAGGAGCGTTTGGGCAGCGCTGCCAGGGATGCCCAGGGTGGGGCTGTTGGGGGGTCTGGGCAGGGCCTGGGGCTGGACTCAATGCTGAGACTTCCAGCTCAGTACAATCTATGAGTCCATGTTTTCACAAATATTTTTAAGATTTAAGGTGCTCTAGGGATGAAGTATCTGCTGTGCTTCTCTTTATGTGTTCAGCTTCTGCGTTTTTCACTTTAGACACCGAGAGGTTTTCAGTTTCTCTCCCGAGCTGGCTCAGGTTTGTGGTGGACCAAAGCCCTGATTCAATAAAACATTCAGTCACCAGCTGAGCTTTAATCACATACTCTAGCTCAACTTTATTCAGGAAAGCTTTTATGCATGAGACAAAATTCCAAGTGTTTTCAATGATTTGGTAAATTTTGAGTGAGGAGATGGGCTCTGTTGTCCGGCCAAAACACTCAGCAGAGCTCTCACTGAAGTCAGGGCTGCGACTGGGGTCTCTCTGAGCGTATTTTTTGTGGTATTGGACCTGAATGAAGTTCCCAAGGGCTTCTGATGCCTTGCAGTGAGAGAAGAGTCTGCCCGCCCATCCATCCATCCATCCATCCATCCATCCATCCATCCATCCATCCATCCCTCCATCCATCCCTCCATCCATCCTGGACACTCTCTGTCATCTCTCTGGAACTCTCACAGGTTTGAGCACCGCGGGGCAGGCATGGGGGCAGTTCCTTCAAACACTTCAGCAGGCAGGGAAGAAGAAAAACAGGAGACACTGGCACTTAGTGATTTAACCCAGAGCAGCTGAGGAGACTTCGGGTCATCCAGGTGCCTCCTGCTCCATCAGGAACTCTGCAAACTCTTGGATGAACACAGCAGCGTCAGCACTGCCTCTGCCTCTTTCATCCTTCTCATGACTCCAGTGACCGGAAGGGAAAGGGTTAAACCCCAAGTAATT
Organism: Oriolus oriolus; assembly: GCA_013400235.1. Lineage (NCBI taxonomy): Eukaryota > Metazoa > Chordata > Aves > Passeriformes > Corvidae > Oriolus > Oriolus oriolus. The sequence goes on along the minus strand of VXBT01003358.1, from coordinate 509,489 downwards.
AATACAAGACTGTTCATTACTATAAGACGTCTGTGTATCGTTAAATTTCATTTCAGCTTTAATTAGACAATTTTTTTTTGTCATATAAAAGTCTTTGTTGTGTCAATTAGTTGATTGACTATCATCTGGTTTCTGGGTTAGTGAAACCCGATCCGTTGTGAATGAATTTGTTTATCAGGGAAAACGGACCAGGGGATGGGAAAAAAAATTCAATTAAATGTCAATGTGTGGAGTGACAAGCAGTATTCGATAGGGCTTTTAGTTTAATTGCTTGTATTTCATTAAGAGATGCATTTATCAAGAGACTTCTTCATTTTCAAAAGATCCTGGATGTCTTCTTGTTCACTTCTGGCTTTTCAGGTACTCTTGTAGTATTCAAAAAACACAGGGAGCTATTTTTTTAATTATAAAAAGGACTTTATTGCGACATAACCTGAGACTGTTACATCACTGATGTGTGGTGACAGCCTTCTGATGACATCCACATGCAAATTGCTGGGGACAGGGCGTGCCCCTGCGTCGTTTGACAGACTGTCACCAAAGATCCACCTCTCCCTTTGCTGCTCCATGGCCTTGGCCACTCTGAAAACAGCGTGTGAATCCTGAAAGTTTGTGTGAGGAGCAAACTGTCCAGCTCCAAGCCCCGGGAACGCTTTGGAAGGCCTGCTTTAAGTCTTTTAAAGGCTGTAAATCCCTTTGGGAGGAGTGGTTTTCGCTCACGTTGTATTTGTATTCCAGCTCGTCGCTTGTGGTTGACAAATAAAAATGAAATGGGCTTTGGGAGGGTCTGGCAGGAGCTGTCCAAGCACAGGGTGGTTCTAACTCCAGGGCTGGTGTAGTTACACGGGGCATTTCTGAGTAGGTGCAGCCACCCTGGAGTGATGTGCTCCAGGGGGGAGACATCAGAGCCCAGCTTTGGATGTGTATTGGATGTATATTCCTTGGGAAAAGGGGTATATTTTAGCCTGGATGCAGGAAAAGACCCGGCCAAGTGATCAATCTGTTGGGAATTCAAGAAACACTCAGTGCTCTGGTCTGGGTGACAAGGTGGGGATCAGTCACAGCTTGGACTCGATGATCTTGGAGGTCTCTTCCAACCTCAGTGATTCTGTGATTCCCTGTGGAAGAGAACTGGAGCAGAGGAGCCCCGGTGACAGCAAGTCCTGCTCTCCACATATGCAGGAAACTGCACTGTGCATCACTTGGGCGAGGTGATCAATCTGCACCTCAGAACGAATTTAATTCCTTGCCCTTGAGAGATTTGCTTTCAGATACTGAGGCTTGGGACCAGGGAGTTTCACTCCGTGGATTTGCTCAGTGCCCAGCAGAAATCCTGGTGGGGCTTCTGGGAGTGTCTGTGTAATAAGGAGCTGTAATGAGTGCTAATTATACCCAGCACATGGGTGAGGAAGCTCTTTCCTGAAACCCNAAGAGACTTCTTCATTTTCAAAAGATCCTGGATGTCTTCTTGTTCACTTCTGGCTTTTCAGGTACTCTTGTAGTATTCAAAAAACACAGGGAGCTATTTTTTTAATTATAAAAAGGACTTTATTGCGACATAACCTGAGACTGTTACATCACTGATGTGTGGTGACAGCCTTCTGATGACATCCACATGCAAATTGCTGGGGACAGGGCGTGCCCCTGCGTCGTTTGACAGACTGTCACCAAAGATCCACCTCTCCCTTTGCTGCTCCATGGCCTTGGCCACTCTGAAAACAGCGTGTGAATCCTGAAAGTTTGTGTGAGGAGCAAACTGTCCAGCTCCAAGCCCCGGGAACGCTTTGGAAGGCCTGCTTTAAGTCTTTTAAAGGCTGTAAATCCCTTTGGGAGGAGTGGTTTTCGCTCACGTTGTATTTGTATTCCAGCTCGTCGCTTGTGGTTGACAAATAAAAATGAAATGGGCTTTGGGAGGGTCTGGCAGGAGCTGTCCAAGCACAGGGTGGTTCTAACTCCAGGGCTGGTGTAGTTACACGGGGCATTTCTGAGTAGGTGCAGCCACCCTGGAGTGATGTGCTCCAGGGGGGAGACATCAGAGCCCAGCTTTGGATGTGTATTGGATGTATATTCCTTGGGAAAAGGGGTATATTTTAGCCTGGATGCAGGAAAAGACCCGGCCAAGTGATCAATCTGTTGGGAATTCAAGGAACAGGTTCGTTTCTATAACTTTCTGTTTGTTTCTCATCCAGCTTTTCTAAAACCTGTGAGCAGATAAGCCTGCAGCTGGGGTTGTTTGGGAGATGGCAACAGGATTCCAACAAAGCCTCCAAAAGGTTAAATAGTTATTTTTCTGGATGTCCAGGATCAGGGAGCCCTGGATGCAGAGCATGGTGTGATGGGGGCTCACCTGGAAGGTGGTGGGACACAGGTGCCCCGTTAGTGTGGGACCTCCAGTATCACTGCTCCAGGGGGGAGACATCAGAGCCCAGCTTTGGATGTGTATTGGATGTATATTCCTTGGGAAAAGGGGTATATTTTAGCCTGGATGCAGGAAAAGACCCGGCCAAGTGATCAGTCTGTTGGGAATTCAAGAAACACTCAGTGCTCTGGTCTGGGTGACAAGGTGGGGATCAGTCACAGCTTGGACTCGATGATCTTGGAGGTCTCTTCCAACCTCAATGATTCTGTGATTCCCTATGGAAGAGAACTGGAGCAGAGGAGCCCCGGTGACAGCAAGTCCTGCTCTCCACATATGCAGGAAACTGCACTGTGCATCACTTGGGCGAGGTGATCAATCTGCACCTCAGAACGAATTTAATTCCTTGCCCTTGAGAGATTTGCTTTCAGATACCGAGGCTTGGGACCAGGGAGTTTCACTCCGTGGATTTGCTCAGTGCCCAGCAGAAATCCTGGTGGGGCTTCTGGGGGCTGTTGGGGGGTCTGGGCCTGTAATGAGTGCTAATTATACCCAGCACATGGGTGAGGAAGCTCTTTCCTGAAACCCATCGGTGCAGTTCAGCATTTTCTGCCTTGCCTGTACTCTGTGCTCCCATTTGCTTGGGAATTACAGCCAGGACACGGCCTGTCCTTAGAAAGGCATTATTTCTCCTATCCTGGGATGAGAATTCACATTCAAAGAGCTCAGGTAAGATGCTGGGAGGCAACTCATGAAGCAACTGGAAATTATACCCTCCCTAAAGATTGTGTCTGTGATATTACACCAGTGTCATGACAGTGACCCTGAAGCTGGGACTTTTACAGGAGCAGAACGGAACAGCATGGAGAGATCCTCCAGGTTGTTCCCTCTGGGGGCAAACTATCACTGCACAAATGGAAAGACTCAAGATTTGGGCAGAGCAGCGCTGATAAGGTTGACGAGTCTCTATTTTACCTGAACCTACTAAAGGAGGATAAAAAACTAAAAAGAAAAGGGAAAAAAGAAAGGATAAATACCAGACCAGCCTTTCCAAGAAGGCTTCATAGCAGAAGCAGAAGGTGAAGGGTGGGGAGGTCCTGGCACAGGGTGCTCAGAGAAGCTGTGGCTGCCCCTGGATCCCTGGGAGTGTCCCAGGCCAGGTTGGACGGGGTTTGGAGCAGCCTGGGACAGTGAAAGGTGTCCCTGCCCATGGCAGGGGGTGGAATGAGATGATCTTTAAGGTCCCTCCAACCCAAACCACTCTGTGATTCTCAGATTCTTCTGCTGCAGAGCCCACGAGCTGTTCCTGAGGTCCTGGCAGTGAGCCCATGGAGAGGACTGCCAGGAGATGCTGCAGGAAGCCGGATCAGTGCGCCCAGCAGCTCCAGCCCCTCAGCCACCAGCGTTTTGTTCTCCTCCCTAAGCAGCTGTGGAAGTTGTGCCTATCAGCAAATCTCCCTCATCCCCGCGGCGGCGTGTTCGCCCCGATAAGGGCGCTGTGTAGTGGCAATTATGTTTTCATTTGTTGTGAGAAAACTTAATGCGCAGAGTGGCAGAAATGTTATTCATCCGCTGTTAATTATGAGCTACTTACTGCAGGGAATCATGCAAAGACAAAAAAGTGTCATCACACGCAGTAAAGGGAAGCAGCTTGTGCTCCTGCCTTCGTGCCGGCTGGAATTAGCGCCTGCCCCCAATTATCACCGATGATGCAGCGTGGCCCCGTGGGTGACCTTGCCTGGGGCTCTGCAGCAGCGCTGGGGACACGAGTGCCAGGGCAGAGGGGTGGGCAGATCCTTGGGACCACCATCCTCAGAGCAGCAAAGCCGTGGGACTGGCTTGTGTGGTCCCTGCCTGTTCCCACCGTGAGCTCTGAGGGGAGCGGCAGGAGCATCCCAGCAGGGCCCAGCTGGATCGAGGAGCTCGAGCCTTTTTTACACGGTTGTGTTTCCCCTCTGCAGGCTGTGGGAAGCACCAGGAAGGGGTGGGGGAATGCTGGGGCTGTTGGCAGTCTCTGAGCCCAGGAGCAGGTCCGCAGCCAGGCGGGTGCTGGAGGTGTCTGAGCTCCCACCCGGTCAGCACTCGTGGGTTTCACCCAGACAGCCCCAGTCTGACTCCCAGTGTGGGCAAACAGCTGCATTTCACATTGTGCCTGGTTTGGGGTTCCCTAGGACGAGGAAGGTGCTGTCCTTGGGCAGGAGTGGGTCCGGTGAGGGATGCCAAGGTGCCCAGGGCTGGAGCACGGGACAGATGGATGGAGGCTGAGGGGCAGAGCTGGGTCTGTTCAGCCCAGAGAGAGGGTGAGGGGAGGTTTCATTGCTGACAGGGGAGAAGGTGGATCGAAGATGGGCCAGGCTCTTCCCAAAGGCACGCAGTGAGAGCGTGAGAGGCACCAGGGAAGTCCTGCTTAGCTATAAAAGCAATTATGTCACCCCATGGTGGTGAAACATTGAAACTGAGGCTCAGAGGAGCTGGGGGGGGGTCTCTGTTTCCAGAGATGTTTGGGACTCCAGTGAGGGAGGTTCTGAAGAACTTGCTGCAGCTGGACCTACTGGAGTGTATGGGCTGGACTAGAGACCTTCAGAGCAGATTTTTGACCTGTAAAGTTTGCTCTTGGAAGGCATTAGGATGGTTTTAATTTCCCTGGACACAGGATAGTTGGTGGTTCCTCATCCTACTGAGCTCCTGAGCTCTCCTTGCCTCTCTGCTGACCCAGGGAATGTCTCCATTGCAACGCTAAGTCACATCAGAAGTCAGTGAGACACAAAAGCTGCCTTGGGAGGAGGGAGAATGACACAAAAACATTTATTTGAGATGGCAGGAAACAGACCATTGAAGAGGTGAGGCTGGGATGCTCCTTTCCGGAGGGAGCTGCTGCCTGGAGAGCGCCCACCCTGCCCCTGCAGCCAGAACATCACCTGTGCCAGGCCTGGAAGCACCCTTCTTCCACGGGCAGAAATGTGTCCTGTGGGTAAGAAAAGAAGGAAATAACCAGGGTGTGATCTGTACAACAGCTCAGGCGCTGATGAGGATTGTCTCCAATGCGTTTTTGAGCACTGTGAGCTTAGCAGCCTGACATAATGTAGGAAGCACTTTAATTCCCAAAGAAAGATTTTTTTTCTTTCCCTGGAAAGTAATAAATAGCAACTGTAACTTCTCTGAGGCACATTTCACTGCAGAGCTGTGCCATATCTACTGAGAAACTTCCTTCTGAGTATATCCATCAAGGATATAACAGGAGGAGTGTTACCTGTGTTTGCATCCCCTGTAAGGATCTCTGCACTGAGACTTTACAGAGGTTTCCACCTGAAATCGCTGCCTGGCATCACAGGACTTGGATTTTTCAGGGTTCAGTGCTACCCCTTTGCCTTTGTCACACAAATATTCCAGCTGAGTTCTTCAGACCAGAACAGGGGCTCACCAGACCCAAAACCCCACCAACACATTCAAGCCTTAAAATGGACACAGGCGCAAATGTTATTCAGTATTTGAACAACAACTCAATTCTTGATTACTTGGATCTTTCTAGGAATGACCAGGAAAAAAAAAAGAAAAGAAGTGAGATTCATCTTCTCAGTCCTCAGCTGTGAATTTTCTGCTCAGCTCTGCTGCTGATACCGAGAGAGCAGATGCTTCCTTACTCTGCAGAAACGCAGCGTGTGAAACAGTATTTTAACAGCTTTATCTGATATTTTATATCTCACTGTCAAACATAGCAATGATTCCACTTCTATTTGGGTAAGTAATCTGAAAAGAAGGCAGCAATAATCTCTCAGGAGAGCCAGGCACGGGACTAATTACTCCAGCTAGAGATTTGTAAAGACACATTTTCGGTGCTGGGATTTTATCATTCCACAGGGTAATTAAAAGACAACCCTGTCAAAAGAAGTTTTGCAGTCTTAAATATTCTTTTTCCTCTATGAAGAATAACCCTTTCCAGGCTCAGCACTGGGATGGCTTTGTTTCCCAGGGATGAGCGAGGGGTACCTGTGGTACGTGCCCACCTGCCAGCTCAGTGTCACACTTGGGCAGAGCAGTGGCTGTTTCTGTGTCACAGAATGGCTTGGGGGGAGAAGGGACCTTAAAGATCACCTCATTCCACCCCCTGCCATGGGCAGGGGCACCTTCCACTGTCCCAGGTTGCTCCAAGACCCATCCAGCCTGGCCTTGGACGTCGAGTGTTGGGAAGGAGGGACGCTTGGTCGGATTGTCAAATGCTCTCAGCTGGAGTCGTGCATCAGCAACCAACCAGAGGGAGAATCCCTGCTTGGAATTTGTTTCTTCAGTGAAGCACTTGCTGAAATCAGAACAATTCAAACTGAAAGAGGGGAAATTTAATTAGGTATACAGAAGGAATTGTTCCCTGTGAGGGTGGGGAGGCCCTGGCACAGGGTGCCCAGAGAAGCTGTGGCTGCCCCTGGATCCCTGGCAGTGCCCAAGGCCAGGCTGGCCAGGGCTGGCTCAGTGGAAGCAGCAATGATCAAAGCAGGGGTACAAAGCAGGGCTACAAAAGCTGACTGGCTGCCAGAGAGGGTTTAGACCCAGCTTGGCAGATACTTGGAGGGACAAGTGACATTCAGGACATACTCTTGGGCTTCCTGAGGTACTTCAGATCTCTGGTCAAAGAGTTGGACTTCTTAACATCCACAACCTCCTCCAAGGCTGGTGCTGGGTTTTCCAAAAGCTGTCACTGAGCCATTTATTCTTCTGGATAACTTGGCAAAGTGGATAATTTGAAAATCCAAGTGTGGGCACTGCCTGCACATCCCCCCCAAGCAGGGGGGATTCAGCAGCGTGGCAATGACATGGGATGTTCTGTGCAGGTGAAAGCACAGGGAGCACATCTGCACTGCCTCTGTGGGATGCGAGACCCACAGACCGCTGTCTCCTGCCTGTCGTCCCAGGCAGCCCCTTTCTGCACCTTCCTCCTTGAATCTCCCTGTTTTTAAGCTGGGTTTTCAGTCCAAGAAAGGATTTGAAAGTTAAGGAGTTAATTCCTAGAGAAACAAAAATCTTCGGAGCTGATTTTAGAGTCCTTGGGTAGAAACGGAAACCAGTGGGCACAGCCTGAGAGCAAAGCACTGCACCTGCACCTTGCCAGCTTCTTCTCCTCCTCTCTGCTCGTGCCTTCGGATGCACGTGGGGAGCAGGGACATGGCAGCCCAGTGACACTGATGTGACACACGTAATGAGAAGGAATTAGTGTAAAATGCGATGTATCACCAAATCAGCATCACCCAACTGCCTGTTCCTTGGCATCCTGCCGGTTTCCATCTCGATCTGGGCATTGTTTAATTGCCTGATGGTTATACTTCATTTATTTAACTTGCCGTGAGCATGGAGAAATGGAAATGCAGCATTAGGAGATCGCTTTAGCAAAGGAGTCCTTTTCAGAGAGGTTGACTTCTCATGTTATTTTTTTCCCTGCAGAAGGAGCCTGTGAAGATTTCAGGCTCCAGCTGTGCCCAGTCCTGGCAGGTGGCAGCCAAAGCCCTGTGGCAAGACTGGTGGATCCAGGGCTGCATCACGCAGCTTGATTTTCCCTTCCAGCAGCAGCATCCTTTGCTCAGGATCCTCTCTCCCCGGCGTGGATCACTCCTCAGCTGGAGGCTTCTTGGGGACACAACAGTGGCAAAACCTGAGCATCAAAGAGCTGCTTGGGCTCTGCAGGTGGATGCTGGGCCATGAGCTGGTTGAATTGGTAAAAACTGTAAAAAAGGGGCCTAAAGGAACATGCAATCTCTCCAACTGAGTGCAACTCTCATGGAATAACAGTCTCTGACCATGGAGATGCACCTGGAGAGGGCTCAATCAGCCCTGTTCCTGTCCCAGCAGTCTCCAGATTTCCAGTCCGATTTTAGGGCTGGTGAAAGTGGAGAGACTCCACATTCCCACGGGCAAGTCAGACCCTCAGGAGGAAGAGTAAACCAGCAAATTTAGGTGAGTTTCCTATTTTCTCCATCCCAGCCAGGCAATGGGGCCTGGCTGCAAACATTAACCAATTCAGCCATTTGCTGGTTTTATTTTTTCCCAAATCCCTATTTAGAAACTTTCTCATATTCCTATGAAGACAATTCCTTATCACCCTCTTTATCTGGTAGGGAGTGCTCTGATCAACAGGAACTCCACTCTAGAAACAGCCTAATTAAGCAAAATTAACATTTTATCATCCAGTACTAACATTTAATCCTCTATTCATGCAGCCTGCTTTAAATACATTCCCTGCACATCCCTTCCCGTAAGTCTCTCATGCTCTGCCAGCTCCACTCTGTTTTTATCCATAAGGAATTGAGCTCGTACCTGTGACAGGTGCAGAGTGTGTTGAATCTTTTGATCATCACACAAACCACTCATCCTGATGTCCTTTAATCTAAGCAATGCAAAGAAAATCCTATGCACTTGCTTTATGCTCCTTCCATCTCCCCGAGTTTAAACAGGAGGCTCCGCAGCTACAGATCAATGGACCTAAATTGTTTGTCTTTAACTTAGGTGGGTTTAAAGGAAAGCTGCTCAGCCCAGCTGTCTGGAAGTTCACAGGATGGGAAGGGCTCTGTGCTGTTTAGTGATGGGGGAATTTGAGTTACCTTTGAAACTTGGTTTGGTTTTTACAGCAGTCAAGTAATTAAACAGGAGAGAAAAATCACAGCACATCACTTACTGCTACATCCTCCACGTCTTCCTCGTTGCGCTGAAGCTCAGAGTGAAATCCTTTAATTTATCAATTATTAAGAATTTCTACAATTCAAAAACGTGGTTTGGATTTTTTTTTTCCCCCCTCCCTCTGGGAATTATTCCCAAATAATTTGTGTGAAATAGCCGATATTCCCATCTTGCTATTGGTTCACGTGGGTGGGGTGAGCCATCTGTGTATTCCTGCCTCTTGCCTGGCTGGTTGTGCTTCCCAGCCAATGAGGCGAGGATGTTGGGAGGGAAGGTCCCACTTTGTGATGAAACACAGCTCTGCTTTTGGTGGAGTGTCCACTCACACCTTCCCCTTCCATTAAGTAACTGAACATTGTGGGAAAAGAAGAGGAAAGGGGCAGTGGAGGATCTGGGGCTGGTCATGGTGCCCACAGAGCTTGGATGCAGCCCCTGTGAATCAGACAGGTTCTGCAGGTTAAATCCCAACCAGCATTTTTGGCTCTTGGGTGCTTTCCTACAGCTTCAAGCCCACTGGCTCCAAAAAAGCTTCAATGGGCCCCAAAAAAGAGTTGTACCGTGAGGGAGCTCCATACAATCCTCCTATTTCAGCTGCCCGAAGAGGTGTGAGGAGAGTCTAGGAGACACCCCCCCTGCTGAAAATGCAGCTTGCTGTTTTACCTCACAGATAACCTAAAAGCTCACTTCAAATATCAATATTCTGCCATGAGTGGGGAGAAAACTTCTCACCGTGGGGCCCCAAATTCTTTATTTAGAAAAAGCAGGTGCTGTTCCCTTTAATGCTGCCACCAGGAGGTTACAAGACAAGAAAAACCCCCCCAACCCCAAACACAAAGCCCCCTCCGTGCTATGCAAAATACCAGGGAAAGCTTTTTTCCATTACAGTGGTCACAGGCCATTTTGCTCGTCACTGGTGACAGGGGACCATTAGAATACAATCCCTGATGCCTGCGTATCGTAATGAAAATCATATTTCTTCCTGAACTGCTACATCAATTGTCTTTTTAGTAACCTGGGAAGTGCAGCTCTATGCAAACCAGGGAATGGTCCTTCACTCTTAATCTGTTCCCCTGCAAGATAAGTGATAACTTCTTAATGTAACTTTCCAGTCTGGTAAATAAGAAGTAGCTACAACATGATCCTGTGGTTTAAATAGAATCGTCTTCCTGAGGCTGAGTAGCTGCTTTCCATCCTCCCCTGGGCAGGAAAACTGATTTTGATAAAATCAGAGCATCCCTCTCTGTCTCTCTCTTTCCCTGGCACCTGCCTGAAAATCTGCAGGCAGGCCCATTTGCATTTCTGAAATGGTGTGCTGTGGGAACCAGGCTGAAAAATGTGCACTGGTGGCAAGATTCTGTCCCAGCTCCTTGGTGCTGCACTGCACAGAGCAGGGAAGGAGTGAGGAGCTTGGGGCTGGCCTGGGAGCCACGGGGCAGGGGGACTGGGGATGGTGGGGGAGGAAGGGGACAGGAGTGGGGACCCCCAGTGCCATCCCTGCCACCAGGCACCGGTGCCAGCGCTCCGTCAGCACCGATTTTGGTGCCTGTGGCCTGGCTGCTGAGCTCTGTGTGACGCCCTGTGGCCACCAAGCCGCTGGCTGTAACCGCTCCCGGGGCAGCTGGTGCACCCCAGATGGGAGGTGGGCCCTGGGATAGGGCTGGGGGGTCCCTGGGAGGGCAGCTGGGATCGGGGAGAGGCAGCAGGCACATCCTGACCCCCTTTGGAGGTGTCCCACCGCCGCTGCAGAGGTGCCCAATCCTTTGCACGGATCGCAGGCTCCGGTGCTGCCTTTCACTTGTGTGGTGTGAGCGACTCAGCCAACAGGAGGAAATGTGGAATCACGGGATCATCAGCCTTGGAAAAGACTTCCAACATCATCAAATCCAACCACTGACCCAGCCCTGCCAAGCCCACCACTATCCCATGTCAGTAAGTCCCCTATCTGCCTGGTTTTCGAGCCCTTACAGGGACGGTGACTCCACCGCGTCCCTGGGCAGCCTGTCCCAGGGAGTTCCTGATGATGGCAGACACTTGGGTATGTTGCATGGAAATGGCTCCCTGACCAGTCCCTGCAGCATCCCCTGGGGGTTGGGGACACCTGCCCAGCTGAGCAGCAAAACCTGGTTTTCCTGCTGGAGGTTTGACTTTTCTGTATTTCTACTTCTTGTACTGCCCCAAGCCTGCATCTTTTTAATAGAAACCAAGATTTCTATTTGCAAAGACTTCCTTGGCTCCAGGCAACAAGCCCTCGGGAGCTGCCAGGCCCTCCCTGGGGAAGGAGCCAGCAGAGGAATGGTGCCAGCACCAAACACCCTCCTGGCTGCTCCCAGAGGGCCCCCATTCCTTGAAATCCCCTTTCCAGGCATCCCAGCCAGGAACAGAGAGGATGCACCCTGGCTCCAGCTTGGTCCAGACAGGAGCACACTGCTCTCTTCCCTTTTCTGTCTTTCCCCTCTCATTCGTGTGCACCTTGAGGGACAAATAATTCAGTCTGCTGGAGGATTGGCAAAGACTTTAATGAAAACACCATTTTATTTGTTGTTGTCTGATACATCACCAGAGACAAGGCGAGGGACTGAGTAACAACAGGTCTGGAAGGGCTGAGCAGAGCGTGCCACCAGCATTGGAGTGTTCCAAAAATGTATGATTTCAGTTTCTGGTTTAATTAGAATTTAGTGGGTTTGCATCAACTGATGAAACAACTGTCGTTGATGAACTGCTGCTGGGCAGGCTCGAGTAGATTTTAATCTCTAAGCAGCAGCTCAGGCAGCTCGTGTGAGGGGAGACTGAGGGAAGTCTATTAGAGACAGACATCAATCTAAAATTACTCATCTGAAGGAGTATCGGTGCAGAGGGGAAACCATTAGAGAATTGTCATTGGGTAACTGATCCAAACCCAGGGCTCACCTGAGAAACAAAATGCTGTTGTGGGCAGCTTGCTGAGTTACCTGCTGGAAGGGGAGTGGCTCTTATCAGAGCATTATGACCCAAAAGTTCGTGATGTGTGTGGGGAACAGTTTGGGAGGCTGATGGCAAACAGATGTGCACCCCCAAGGCTCCCCACAGCTGCTTTTGCAGGCAATCCAGGGAAGTGGTGCCTCAGGGATTATGGAAAATGCCATTCTGCTCATGGGGAAACTGAGGCACAGAAAAGCCATGCAGATTCCTCGCGCTTAACCTGTCTGTGCGACACCACAGGAATAAACTCGGTTTTGTTGAGGATTGCTCCTGCAGTCCAACCCCTGTGTTATCCCTCACCCTTCCAGAGCCTTAGATCCTCAGTCCAGGCTCATTCCGAACAGCTGGATGCTCCTGTGCTCTGGAAAAGGCCCTGAGGTTTATTTGCCAGGCCTGCAGTGAGCAGTGCCCCGGGTGGGCGCTGGCAGGGGCTGGTGCAGGGACATGCCCCAGGCCAGGAGCGACCCGGGGTGTGAAATCACGAGGGACCAGTGTCCAAATCACTGCTGCTCACTCAGGTGCTGTTTCCCATCACATGTCACCGAGGCTTGGGGTGGAACTGTCCATCAGACCTCTGCAGTCAGCTCTCCCCGGGGCTGAGGGCTCCCCTGGGCTGGTCCGTGGCCTCGTGAGAGGATGTTGATGCCAGACCTGGCTCCTGGAGGCAGCTTGCCAGTGGTGGGTGCCAAAGCCAGGCCTGGCCTGCGGGATGGATGGGTGGGAGGTCAGTGCCCAGCTTCCCTGGGATTTGCAGGGAGCAGCAGTGCTGAAGGAAAAGCACAGGAGAGGCCCCAAAGAGGAGCCTGTGAGACAGCGCGAGTCACTGGGATAGACACGGAGAGAAGAAGTGAGAGAACGATTATAAGGGAAGAAAATTATCTATTTATGGCTGTTATAAGGAAATTTTAACTATTACAATAGGACAATAAGGCAAACAAGCACTGTTGATCACTCTGGTGCTGTTTCCCATCTCCTTTCACCGCAGGCACGAGGTGATGGAGACGTGGGCTTTGTCCCAGGGAAGGCCTGGACTGCTGCACAGCAGCTCCTGCTGCAGATCCCGACAGATTCAGGGCAGGAAGGGAAATCATCCAAAGGATGTTTGACACAGTAGAATTTGTTTTTACCTCTTTCCTTTAGAAAGCAAAGCAAAGCAAAACAAGTTAGGAAATAACACGCATGCTTTTGGAATGAGACAGCAGCTCAGGGTCATCTGTGTTTATTTCCAACATTTTATCTTATTTCCGTGGGCACTTTCTCAAAACAAGGCTTTGGGGTTTTTCCTTTTCCAGCCCAAGCTCTGAAAGGTAAGTTCAGGTCTGACCTGTCACAAACAACCCGAAATCTCACTGCAAGCACATTCCTGCCACTGCCACTCCCTTCCCCTGCCCACTTGCACCATGGCTTTTCCTTTCACTGTTTGCTCTCCTGAAAAATACAAGGATGTAAACACATCAGGACCACACTGATGGCCCCCAAATTTAGATGACACTGTCTCTTCTTGTGATCAAATCAAGCACTGACATGGCAACAGCAGCCCAGCTGGGGTCCCAAAGCAATGCTGGGAACCAGGCTGGCATCCTCCTCCCTGCATCAGCCTCAGAATCTGATGGAGGTGCTTTCCTAAGCCACCACGTTGGGAGTCACCAGCCCAGCCCACTCCTCCTCCAAACCAAGCAGCCCATCCTGGGTGGGTTCTGCAGGATCAGAGCTCTGGAAAGGTTCATTTTCCAGCTGAGGCAGTGCCTGGCCTGGCAGCAGCAGGAGGTCTCTCCTGCCTCCCTCCTGGAGAAGGCAGTTTGGAAGCGAAAAGAATTGGGTGCTATTTAATTTAAATTTTTTTCAGCAGAAAGAGGGAAAAACTTCTGTTGCATACGGATTTTTTTTTTTTCTCTTCTTTATTATTTTTCTGGACTGAAATGGATGTTTTTGATATACTGAATATATTTAATATTCAAATGCTGTGAGTTTGCAGGACGGAGCAGACAGAGACTGCCTCTTGCGATAAGAGACATTATTACTGTTGTGAAGAATTCCTTTAAGATTCCATCTTAATCGTTCCGCTATTGAAATGGAAGAATAAAGTAATAAAATTAGATGTTTTGAAAAAGACTTGATTAAAAAAGTAATTATCCTGCCAGCCCGTGGATTCCCAGGTCCTGCCAGGTTCCTGCAGCTCGGGCCCTCTCCTCGCCCAGCCCCTCTGCAGAATCCCACGGGGATGGAACAGCTTCATGTCTGGGCACCTCCATGGCACAGCTGCTTCCCCTCTTCTCCCTCTGGACACGCTTTGGGGCAGTTTTGGGGGCTGCTCCTGTGCCCCACGGGGTGGGATTTGTTGGGGTGTCCTGTGCAGGGTGTGGAGTTGGACTCGATGAATGCGTGAGGCCCTTCCAACGCGGGCTATTCCATGGTTCTGTCATTCCTCTCTCCCCAGCCGGCATCTCCCACCTCAGGCAGCCCCACACATCCCATCCTCCCCTGGCAGCTCAGTGCAGGCCTGGACACCCTCGGGTGACCACGCACGGGGCTGGGCAGGCTGCCCTCAGCTGTCCTCCAGACCCTCCTGGAGGCAGGGAAAGGCTGGAGGGAAAGGCACAGCTTCCTCTGGGCAGCCTCAGTTCCTGCCTTGTGGCCTCACCAGCCTGTGGGAGCGTGCCCAGGAACCCTGCGAGGTCTGGGGCGCTCAGGCAGCACCCCCAGCACGTCCTTTGGACGTGTCTCGTTCCGTCGTGCACCATTTCTGGGTGACATCCTGGGGCTGGGGTCCCCTGTGCCCCAGCCCGGGGTCCCCACAGCCTGCACACCTCTGACCAGGCCAGGCAGGACCCAGGATGATGCCCCACGCCTGGGAACACCCTCCTGGTGCTTGGGGTGGGGGCAGGGTGTGCACAAGCACTGGCCCCAGCTGCAGGTGGCCGTGCTGGAGGGGCAGGGTTTCCCCAGGAGGAGGAGGAGGAGAGCAGGGCTGGCCACACTCAGAGCCGTGCTGGGCCTCCCAGGCCCTCCCAGGCCCTCCCAGCTGTAATTGTGCAGCTCCTTCATTCTGCATTTCGAGTGGGGAAACGCAGATGGTGACAGCTGAGTGCAAAACGCGTCTCTTAGAATGTGCTGCTGATTGTTCCTCATAATGGGCTCGGGGTTTTTTGAAATGTGCTGCAGAGAGCACACGTCCTCATCAGGAGCAGAGCAGGTTACAGGAGACTCGTGCCCCGTGTCTGTCTCTTGCCCGCTGCCAGGCTTTTTTTGGCCATTATTTATTATTTTCATGGCAGAATAACTGGAGATCCGTTCCTGCTGGAGCTGATCGGGAGTGAGTTATGCCCTGGCTAAGTTCTCCAGCTGGAGATGTGAGGCCTCCCAAGGAGGGTGCCTGCCCCAGGAGAAGGGCTACCTGCACTCCAAGGCTGCCCTTTAAACAGCTCTGGTGGCAAGGTGGCACCTGAAAAACCAGGATGAGACCTTCTGCTGGACATCCTGAATGCAAGGACGTTTAGTCTGAAGGATAATCTTGAGAAGAGAAGCTCTGCCTGGCTCTGTGCACAAGATTCATTTTTGTGTATGAAGCTCCTTCAGCTGCAAGGGGTTGATCTAAATCACTTCAGGACAGAAGTGGAAATGTATTTTCTCACAGGGAGATTTTTGGGAGCCAGGAGAGTCTGTGAGTCCAGCCCCATGCAGACAGGCTCCTTCTGCTGGGGAGGAAAACATTTTTGTGCTAATATTCCCCACTTTCTGCCCGAGGAACTTTGGTGGAGCAGAGAGGAGGGATGCCGGGAACGTGGCTCCTGCTGAGCATGGCAGGATGCTGTGGGCAGGGAGGAAATGAGGTGCCATCTATCCCAAGCCTGAGAAGGCAGCTTGGAGGTTTATTCACCACAATGGCCCTTCATCATCCACACCTGCAGCTCAGGGCACCCGTGAGACCAGCACATCCACGGAGGGGCCAGCGGAAAACTCCCAGAGTTTGGGCACAAAATGTGATGCCAAGTGCAGACATCCCCACTCGTGCCCAGCGCTGGGAGCACGCTGGGCTCCCTGCTGCCAGCCTGGGTGATTCCACGTCCACGTTCCACAGCCCTGCCAGCACTGACAGCCCTGCAGCCCCATCCCAGGGATTTGCCAGCCCATCCTGCTCTGCCCACAGCCCTGCACCACCTCCCTGCTCAGGGCCTGCCTGCACCACTCACACTCTGCTCCCTTGCCAGGAAAAGCCATCATTTTGCTGGAGAAAATTTCCAAGCTGGCAAGATTTTCCCGCAGCCTTGGTCTGAGCGGCGCTCCCACTGCTCCGGCAGTGACCTTATAATTAAGCAGTGTAGAGGACACTGCTCCCAGCCGGCTCCCTGAGTGCTTATATTTCAGTTTGGGCTACATCCAGCCCTGGTAAATCCATTAATTACACTTCATACAGTGACATTTACTGACGAATGAAAGATTTCATTAGGTCCGCCTGCTTCCTCAAGCACAGTAAGGCCTCGGACAAGCTCCCCTGAGCCCTGGCCCCGATCATTTAAGTACCAGTGCTGGACCTCCTTGTTACACACACGCCCCACCTGTGGGGAGGATTTAGCCAAAGATCTTTTCTCTGATCTCCGCTGTGCTGCTTGGACCCCGGGGCTGCAGGAGGCAAGGCTGGGTTCATCCTCCCCAGCCTGGCCTCTGCGCCGTGCAGGGACGCAGGAGGCGTCTCGCTTCCAGGGAGAGAGAGGAGCTGCATTAAACTTTCATGGAAACAAGGCAGCGACGAAGGCAGAACATGAGCTCTCCCCTTGGCAGCAGCTCGGGAGCAGCCTCCAGGCCCAGCCCTGTGGCACGGGGACCAGGCACTGATGCCAGGAAGGGCAGCTCTGATCTGTGCTGCAAGGGATGGCCGTGTGGCCATGGCACCCCCAGGTGTGCTCTCTGAAATGTTCCTGTGTCCCACCACCGTGTGGTTTTGCCCCCTAGGATGTACTGAGATGACAAAGCGTGGAAAGAGGGAGTCTGAGCTCCGGGGCAGGTTTGGGTGTAGCTCCTGAGCTCTGTAGAGGTTCACTGGAGGATGTGGCCTCCGCAGTTAGGGATGCGATCAGAGGGAGTTTGAGTCCATGCAGAGGCCCTTTTTCCAGGGTGGGATCCTCCTGTAAAGCCTGTCATTCTCTCCTGTGCCTCACCCCAGAGGCTGTGCTGCCCCCAGCTCTGTTCAGCCAGTCCTAGACACCGTGGTGGGAGAGGAGAGGGCTGGGATGGAGAGAACAAACTCCTGTGAGCGCTGTGTTGGAGCAGCCCGTGTTTGGAGCAGCTTCCACAGCAGCTTTGAACAGGCAGCTGCCAGATCAGAGCAGGTTTCCACCTTCAGGAATTGTCCCTCAGGAATTCTGCCTCTGCTCACATCCCGTCCCAGCGGTCCCACCACACTCACCTCAACCCTGAACCCTGGCAACCCCTCCAAGAAAAACTCACCCCACATCTTTTTGGGTTTACCTCTAGTCCCTCCCAGGAGGGCTGCAGGGGCTGTGGACCAGCTCCCTGGCAAAGTGTGAGGCCGTGCTGCTCACCTGCATCCTGTAAATGTCCAAAACAAACGTCCAAAAATCCCAAGCCCTCCTTGGGACATCCAGGGACTGCTCCCAGCAAGCAAAAGCCCCGAGCCTCAACCCTCGAAAGCTGCTGTACCCAGTGTTATTTCTGGCAGATCACTGGTGCTTAAATGACAGCTACATTAGCTGAGTCAATGCTGAGGATGTAAATGTGCAGCTGGCAGAGCTGGTGTTTAAGCAATAAGACATGACAGCGGTTGGGGTTTGAAGTGATTAGTGCCCGTGTTGGGTGTGCAGAGAGGCACGAGGCTGAAGGTCAAGTGGCTGGAAGGGCTGGCAGAGCACAGGGGTCCCCGTGGTGGGCACTGCAGAGCCCCAGGCTGGCAGGACAGAGCTGGGCACTCCCTGAGCACCCTCACCCCGAGGGGACCTTGCAGGCACTGAGCTGGTGTGGTGCCATTGGCTCTGTGAGGGCTTGGCTGGGCTGTACAGATGTCCTTGGCACTGCTGTCCCCTCGCTGTCCCCCTGCAGGTGTCCGTGGGTCCCACGTGCTGTGCCCCCTCCATCCCAGCACAAATGTGCCCCCATGCTGGGGGACACAGAACGATGGAATCAGAGGGTGCCCTGAGCTGGGAGGGACCCACAGGGATCACCCAGTCCAACCCCAGCCCTGCACAGACACCCCAACAACCCCACCCTGGGCATCCCTGGCAGCGCTGCCCAAACGCTCCTGGAGCTCTGGCAGCCTCGGGGCCGTGCCCATTCCCTGGGGAGCCTGGGCAGTGCCCAGCACCCTCTGGGGGAAGAACCTTTCCCTGATACCAATATTCCTAATACATCCTAACTGTTCCTCTTCTTGTCTCATGGTTAGAAATCCTGGCCTAAATTCTGACTCTTTAGGTTGAACATCCCTGACACAGCCTTGGCACTGGGATGGCAGTGAGCTTCCTCATCAGCTGACCTGCTCCAGGAGGGAGCTGTGAGCTCAGGATCAGGGAGCATCCTGCTCCTGCTGCAGGATTTGGCAGACAGGACATCTCACCGCTGCCTGTAGCCCCTGCAATGCCACGCTGCTGTGTCACCTTCCTGCTCTCTTCTTTCTCCACTCAGCACAGGACAGTTTTCCCAGCCACTTGACTTTCTTCTGGTCCTGCTTCTGCGAGTCTGAAGGTGGCCCTGGGCATGGGTTGAGGGGCAGAGCTCGCCTGGAGCCAGGGCAGGACAAAGGCAGCAGTGGAACAGCCAGGTCACAGCAGGACTTGAGCTCCAGGGGCTGCAGAGCAGGGGGCTGCAGGCTGCTCCTCTGCTGCTGGGTATTTCTCACCTAGCTGGTGTAATGAGGGCAGAGCTGCGTAAGAGTGATTTTAACCCTTCCTTTCAAGAGACTCGAAGTTAATCTGAGCCCAAGGGGCAGGTAGGTGTTCCCCAGGAGCAGGGACTGCTCAATTTATTGCACAGAGTGCAACGTTCCTGGTGACCTCCCTCTCTCCTGCACTTGTTTTCTCCTGCCACGAGAGAGGCTTAATGGGGGGGCTCAGGGGAGCAGCAGCTGCTGCCTGAGATCTGCAGGGATGTCACACAGCAGGCCTGGCTCTGGTGGAGAAAGCTGTCAGACCTGGAGAAGAAGGAAATCAATGGCAGGAGAGGATTTCAGGTAGCTGAGTTCCTCTCCAGGGTCTTCTTACATCAAAAACGCTCCCACAGCAGAGAATCCTGCAAGATAAGGCGACCTGAGTGGTGGTACTGGGAAATGCAACTATTCATGGAATCGTGGAATGGTTTGGGTTGGAAGGGACCTTAAAGCTTACCTTGTCCCACTCCCCTGCCAGGGGCAGGGACACCTTCCACTGGGTCAGGTTGCTCAGAGTCCCATCCAACCTGGCCTGGGGCACTCCCAGGGATGGGGCATTGTGAGACCACACAGAGCTGGTTCGTGGTACAGACTCCGAGCATTTATCTGCTGGGTACAAAGGGGACAGGAAAAATCCAGGTAGCTACTGGCAGCTGTTGTGGTCCGTGGTGGTGCCAGGGGTGGAGGCAGGAGTACAAAGGCTGGTCTGGCAGGCTCAGCACAGGCTGCTTGGCAGGGGCTGAATCCCAGGACTGCAGCAGCAGCAGCACCCTCAGGGATACTGAGGGTGATGCCCAAACTGCTGGACAGGCAGGGATCAGGAGTGCTGGTGTGATGGTGAGATGATGGTGCACAGAGGAGAGATGGGGCAGAGGAAGAAGGTGAGGATCCAGGACAGCAGGGATGGTCTGCACCTTAACCTTGGCAGAGC
This sequence comes from Oriolus oriolus, assembly GCA_013400235.1. Classification (NCBI taxonomy): domain Eukaryota; kingdom Metazoa; phylum Chordata; class Aves; order Passeriformes; family Corvidae; genus Oriolus; species Oriolus oriolus. Next base: position 489,710 of record VXBT01003358.1, on the reverse strand, counting down.
CAGGTGATGGTTTACATGAGCCAAGGGGTTCTGGGGGCATATTTAGCCTGGGGACAGCTGGAGGAAGAGTGCCTGGCTCAGGTGACCTGTTTGGCTTGGTGGATGCAGCTCAATGCACCTCCAAAAGGACCAACTGGACACCACAATTACCATGAATGAGGGAGGTGAATGAGGCCACCTGCTTGGCATCAGCACTGACCCCAGCTCCATGGGCATCCAGGAGCCCTGGTGAGGGAGGATAATCCATGAGTGCACTGTGGCTGCTTTACTGGCACGATGGGAACGACACAGCAGGATGGTGGGAGGGTGGCAGGACACGTGACAATAGAAGGAAGAGCATCATTAAAACACCAGGTGGGAAGAGGAGCCCGAGGGAATCCCTGTGGGTGGAAAACCCGAGGTCTGATAACAAAAATGTGCTGCAGGATGGCTCTACCCTGGCAGCAGAGGTGGGGAGAGATTAAGTGGGATGAGCAAAGCTGCAGATTTAGGCCAGGTAGTGACGGTGGGAAATGTCAGCTACCCACGGACGGGCCAGGTCAGTGGCTGCACTACAGAGATTTTACTTTTGGATGTGACAAAACCTGTGTCCCGGAGGGCTCAGCCTTGCAGCCTGTGAGGGGCAATGCTGGTCTGGTTTAGCCTTGATGCAGAAGGTGCTGGTGGGTCATCCCCTGTACTTGGTCAGGCTTGGCGGTGAGGGCAGCAGGAGAACCTCCCTGTCACGTGTGGGCTTGGCTTCAAAAAGGAACTGCCTAAAAATGCGGGAGAGGGACACCAGAGCTGTGCAGAGAGCAAGGAGCTGCAGAGCAGCTCAAGGGGAATTGTCTAAAGCTGGTGGGGGATTGGTTTAAAAGTGAGTCAGAGCACTGCTTTTGCCAGCAGACTGCTGGAGCTGGCTGGCCCAAGGAGGTGGTGCCAGCAGGGTGAGGAGGGGCTGGCACAGATTCATGGACAGCAAGTGATTGAGTGGATGGACAGGACAGGGTGGTATCTCCTGGAAGTGTTCAGATCCAGGCTGGATGGAGCTTGGAGCAACCTGGTCTAGTGGAAGGTGTCCCTGCCCATGGCAGAGGGTAGGACCAGGTGATCTTTAATTTCCTTTCCAACCCAAATCATTCCATGATTCCATAATTCTATGATTTTATGTTCCCTAATCCAGCACCTGAGGGCCACCCACCAGGGCAAGCCTGGATGCTGCTCCTAAGGCAGAACAGGCAATTTCGGTGGCCTCTCGCCCTCTTTACTTCCCTTTTGCACAGCTCTTTTCTCTGCAGGCAGTGTTCAGGATCTTAACCAAACGTGGCTTTTTAAAACATGTGCTCAGAACCAATATGTGTTTGTTGTTGATTTTCTCCCCACAAATAAAAATACCTTCAGCAGAAGCAAATGAGCCTGAGCAGGTTTGTCAGACCCTTCTTATGAAATAAAAAAAAGTTACCTATGAGGTTTGCAGTGATCAGAGCCAAACAAGGGGCAAATGTCCCGGTGGGGATGGGGATGGGGACAGGGAGTTGCACAAAGTGCAGAATTCACAGCCCGATCCCTGCTCTCAAAACCCAAATCAGCAAAGGAAAAGCAAAGCCCTCCCCTCCCCTGAACGCCCTCCACCATCAGGAGAGCCTCACTGAGCCCCCCAGGCTTCTGAGGTGCTCCCCAAACCCACCCTGCTCCCTCCGGACGCGCGGGTCCCTCTGCCAGCGGCCGTGGCACGGGTGACCGTGGGCTCCCCGTGCTGATGGATCTGACTGTGGATAGAAACCAGGAATAATCCCCTCACCCATTTGTCTAACGAGGAAAAATTCATTCCCTTTGTGCTCCAGCTCCTGCCTGGGCAGATTTGGCCTGGCCCTTCGTCCCTCCCTGCCGCTGTCCCTCCTCTTGCTCCCCATGTGACAGTGACAACACAGCTCCATCCCGCAGCCCCAGCCTTTTATCTGTGAGCTTCCCTGCCTCTGACAGTAAAGAATGGTCTTTTATGTGCTGCAGAAGTTCACAACGTTCTGGCATTGATAGGGATAGAGCGCAAAAAGAAATAAAATCAATAAAATATTCAAAGCTTTCACATTATAAGCTCAAGCAAAACTTTTTACCAAATGTTTACTGTATAATAAATTCTATTAAAAAGCCCGAGCTTGTATGCTGAAGAGGGGTGGAACGTTGTCACTTTAATTGCAACGGCATAAATATTTGATATTCAGTAAATTAGATCTGTAGCTCTGAAAACATTCTTGCAAATGGATTTTTACCTGTAGCACAGTGCCATTAGCAGGAGAAAGTCAACACAGCCCCAGGGCCTGTAATTAACTCAACCCAAGCAGAACTAAACATTTTTGACAGTTTTCCTGGTCTGGAATTAACTGTCATAGCAGAGAATGAAAGGAAGTGCATTGTCACATTATGTTTACGTAAAGTCTGTAAAATGCTGTGTTTTGTATTTTTGTTTTGTTAAGTCTGAGTTTCATGCCCCATTATTTTTTTCATCATTAGAGACAAGCTTAAAAACAACTAATGATGGATTTTATATCCTCAGAGTAGTCTGGAAAAAAAAAAGGGGGAAGACATTAGTTGGGTAATTCAATTTTTCTTTATTTTTCTCTCCGTAATGAAGCATGGTACACTGTGTTCTGGTATAAATCACAATGCTGTGACATTTGAAGACATTAGAAACTCTGGTTTTCCTATCTGATGCAAGGTTCTCAGATAATAAGCAGTTGTCTAGCCCGTGTCTGCCTATTTTCTTGGAGCTGGGGGAAGGCGTATGTCTGTTTTTCCCTTCTTTTCTTTCCTCTTTTTTCTCATTTTTTTTATTTTGTATTTACAAAAATAACTGTCACTCCACTGAAATGCAAACCCTTGAGGGCAAATCTACTTAATGCTCCCCTGAAAGCTACTTATTGTCCAGTAGCTCAGAGAAAATCTGTACAGCAGTAATTGAAGGGATGTGTTGAGCTCCCTGACATTTTGTCTCAGAAATTGTCTTACCTGAAAAAGAAAGGGGTGTTTAGCGGGAGAGCTCCTGCGCAATTCGGGAATGGAAGGATGCTCATAAACAAGCTGATTAAAATAGATGGGGTTTGCTCCATTTATAGTAATAACTTGGGCTAATAGCTTACATTAAAAGGGGAAAACCTGTTTGGATGGCAAATATCTGTCTGCTGCAAGCAGGGATTGTGTTATAATCTTGTCTCTTTCCTGACATATTGAGAAGACAAGCAAATAAGGAAACAAAAATGTCAAGATTTTTTTTTTCCTTCCTAAAGATTGCCAGATAGGGAGAAAAAAAAAATCAAGGCAAAATTAACAGCGCTCTCGGCTCCTGCCTGTGCTGCTCTGCCAGGCTGCTCACCTCAATGAAAAGCTTTTATTTTGAATTTCTGAATATCTCAGGGAAAGAAGAGAAACCCCCTCTTTTCCCAAGATACATCATGCAAGAAATGACCTCAGCTCGATGCAATTTTTATTTTGCATTCCATTTCAGCGTAGAAGTCCCTCCAGTTCCTGCACCAGGGCCAGGCACGGGAGGGGCTGTAATGGTTCCTCATCAACCTGCAGTTGCCTGTTCACTTCAGTCTCCTATTATGGCATTTTCCACATCTTCATCCGTATCCAGAACCACTTCAGCGATGAGCACACAACATCTTCATTAAGAGAGAGAGAGGAAAAAGCCAGAAAGGCAGGAAAGCAGCCTCTGGAAGAGGGAAATCCGTGAAAAACCCCTAATCCAGGAGCTTTCTCATCACAGCAGGAAGGGGACCCTAACACCGGGAGAATAAACAACTGAGAGCAGAGGAGGTTTAACTGCTCCTGAAATCAGGGGCTCGGTTTGGAGTCACCCCATTCGGGTGGGGAATTGCTGCCATGAGGAATGCTGATGGGATTTTTAGCTGCAGCTCCTCAGGGGCTGGGTGCTGCTGGTGCTGAGCTGGTGTGACTGGTGGGAGCTGCGAGGGCTCCGCAGCTGCCCCGGGTTGCTGAGCCCCCGGCAGGAGCAGGAGAGGATCCTGGGGAGCAGGACTGGCTGCTGCTGCTGCCTCTCTTCTCACTGAATTAGGCAAATTACAGAGCGCGGTATCTTCGCTAAATTAATTAGCTCAATTAGGCTGGGGGGGATGCAGAGGCGTGTGCATGCTTCTTCTCACTTTCCTTCTTTGATCCCTCACCTCTTCCTGCAGGCCCCGAGGTTTATGGGCACCCCCAGGGGATGACTGGAGCCGCTGCCGTCCCCGGTGGCACCTGGGGCTTCCCCCAGCCCACGTGTTCCTGGGAGCACTGGGAATGCTCCAGCCTGAGCTTTATGATTCCTGGCCACTGAGCACCTTCCTTCTCCCAGCTTGGCTTCGGGCTGGGGCTGAGATTTGTGGCATCAGGGACCTTTACCGGCTGCCCATGGGATCCTGTCCCTGGATGCTGCCACCGGCACCAAGCAGCCATGGGAGGCTCCGTGCCACCAGGCCTGGAGGGAGCGTGTCCCTGTCCCCTGGGATGGGACACAGCGTGCCTTTCTAGCCCCTCACACCTCCCTGCCTCTGTCTTCCCTTTGGCTGTGGGTTTGTCACAGGAAATGGGGATCTCAGAGCACGGCAACCCCCGGATATGAAACACATCACGGCCACTTTTCTGCCACCTCCTGCTCACAGCGTTTCGGGTCAGGCAGCTCCAATCCCAGCCTTGGCAGGTGCTGGGATCTCCCTTTTGGGATCAGGCCATGCCTCTGCCAAGCCCTTCGCCTCCCACCACCAGCAGAAAAGCTTGACATTCCGTGAGAAAACAGGGAGCCTTGGGAATGCTGTGGATGCCCAGGCCCCGCTGCCACCATGGGTGGTCACATCTCTCTCCCAACATCAGGAAGGTGCTCAGGACCCCCTCCTCAAGCCCCATGTTGGAGCAGCACCAACATCTTCTCTCCTCCACCTGGCACCCCTGGGAAGCTGCCGCATCCAAAGCTCTTTTCTCGTATTTGCATGCGATAAAAGATTCAGCACATGGAGAGGAAACCAAGTTCTGATCTATTGGTAGCACCTAAACAGTAAAAGACAGCACAGGGTCTATCAATACTGCTTAGCAGTGGAGCCTGGTGTAATCTCCTGAGCGGCAAAATAATCAGGAATGTCACTTTTCATAGGATTCATCAGAAACAATGAGACATTTCACAAACAATCCTCGCCCAGCATTAACGATCAGATATAAAGAGACCTGAGTGCAATTACTAAAGAAAACAATTATGTGTCAGCAAATATATTCATCTTCATTTGATTTAAGCACCCACCTTCCATGGCTCTAAAAGGGATTGGAATGTTAACTCAATTTGTGGGGCAGCAAATTGAGGCAGCACAGATGTGATTTCAGCGAGGTGGTGCAGAGGGAGGTGAGGGACAGAGCAGAAACACTGATGGGATGAAGCTCCAGGATGGACATTCCCATCCCAGCTCTGCATGGGGACCCTTCCAAAGACCTGGTGGCTTCTCTCATGCTTGGAGCACACCAGGAATTGACTGAGTTAAGGTTTCATTCTTCTACCTCCCCTAAATCACCACTTTCCTCTGAATGAAAACATGTTTTGCAAAAACTAATATAAATGGAAAACTGGGTTTAGATCAGAAGTAACCTCCATTAAAATGTTTTCTCTTAATACAAAGGATAGTCTTTTTTTTTTTCTTTAGGCAAGAATGATTGTGCTTATTTGTGCTTGAAGAAAGCATCCATTTCTGCAGCTCTTTAACCTGGCCACAGCCTAGAGGCTGAGATACACCGAATAACCAGGGGCTTCCAGGTCTCCTCAATGTTCCTGGGCTCTGATCTTCCAGTACATGAAGCCAGACTGAGTTTGGGCTGCTCAGCCTGGAGGAGACCCGGCTCCAGGGAGAGCTTAGAGCCCCTCCCAGTGCCTAAAGGGACTCCAAGAAAGATGGAGAGGGGCTTTGGACAAGGACTGGTGGTGATAGGCCCAGGGAAAATGGCTTTAAGCTGAAGGAAGGCAGATTTAGGTCAGATATATGGAAGGAATTGTTCCCTGTGAGGGTGGCGAGGCCCTGGCACAGGGTGCCCAGAGCAGCTGTGGCTGCCCCTGGATCCCTGGCAGTGCCCAAGGCCAGGCTGGACGGAGCTTGGAGCAGCCTGGGACAATGGGAGGTGTCCCTGCCCGTGGCAGGGGTGGCACTGGGTGATCTTTAGTGTCTCTTCCAACCCAAACCATTCTGTGATTCCGTGTGAGCTTTGGGATGTTCTCCAAACCTTGGCTTTCTGCTGCCTGGCTGTTATTCCTCAGCCCAGCTGGTTCCAGCAGCCCCTCTCACACCCCAGCCCGGTGTCTCTGCCCCTCCTGACCTGCTGGCCAAGCCTCCCTCTCCTGAGCCACCCACCTGCCTGGGCAGAGGGCACCACCCACCAGGCTCTTCCACTTGGGAAGAGAAGAGAAGTGCTGGTAATTTGTCTGCCTGTCTTAATGATGAGCTCATTTGTGATCAGGTCGAAGGGAAAAGGGGAAGTAATACCAGAAGGGGAGAAAAGGACTTTTATTTTTATTTTCTTTTCCTTTTTTTTGGTGGGACTGTCACACTGAGTCAGTTTGGGGTTTTTTTGCCAGTTCTGAATACTTACCCATTCCTAACAATGAGCTCTGCCCTACCCTGGCACAGTGCTGGGGTTTTTTTTCCAAAACCCTGCAATCAATTGCACGTTCATCCATTTTCCTGCTGCCTCTGCCTGTTCCCTGCCCCATCCCCCCAACGTGTACCAGCACAATATTACCTTTCTGAATGCAGAGGGGAACGGAGAGAGACTCAGAGAACATGTGAATCGCAAGGAAGTGGTTTCCCTAGTGACAGTAACCACATGAAAGCTCTCGCCGTTTACTCTCACGGGACCTTTTAGCACTTTGGATTGTGGGGAGAGCAAGAAATGGTAAAAACTGCTGTGGTTGGGGAAGGAGCAGGCAAACACTGAAATGCTAAATGGTGTTGGCAACCCATGAGAAGCCACCAGCAGCTCCTGGGGGGGGTTTCCTGAGGTTTGCCCGTGCCCTGTGGAACCACACAATGGCTCTCAGGCCCCTTCTCCGAGGCAAAGTGCCGGAGACCTGGGGAACCCACAGCACGGCTTGCTCAGAGCCTGCCAGCACCCCAACGAGCCCTTCATTCCGTGTCACCTCCCCATGCTGGCCTGTGCCCTTGGCAGCACCCTGGAGGTGGTGGGGAGGAGGACACTGGTGGCCCCCCAGCACTGGGGACACCGCCTGGATCTCCGCGTGCCGGGGGCGAGAACAAACCCCGGGATGGAAGTTTCAGCGTGCTTGGAAGGAGTACAACAGTAGGCAGAGAGGCAGATGGAAAGGGCAGGCAGACAATTATCAGTGTCTTTGGCTCACACTCAAGAGTTTTTTCTTCTCTCTCTCAAATGTCTTCGATTTTTTGAAGCATCTCTGACAGCAAATGAGAGCAATGCCATCCCGAGAGCTCAGAGAAGTGGTGTCCACATGGGAAACCAAGAAGAAAAGCATCCTTTGCTGGAGCAGGACTGTCTTCCTCTTCTTCGTTGTCACCCTGGGCACATTAGCTTAATAACGAGCTTTTTAGCAGATTTCAGTGAACAAGAAGCAATTTATTTGTCGTCATGGAGACAAAGAAGACCTTCTGGAAAAGAGCATTGAATGAAGAGAAGAAGGTTTATTGTGCAGAGCAATGAGGCATTCACTTGGAACATTAGCATCACACAAAGCAGGCCATACAAGTGGTCTTGCTAACTTCTGGATGCATGGCTGGATGCGTTTTTGGTCCTGGCTTTCCCTGGAAAGGCCAAGAGGGGACTGGAGCTTGGTGTTTTACACATGATATTTGATGTCCAGGCCTGTTCCTAGATGACTCTGGGGGGAAAGACAAAGGTTCCTTGTTGGTCGATGGCTGAACCACACTGCTTGCGTTTCTGCTGGGTATTTCCAGGGACTGGATTCTGAAACTTAGCTGCCAACTGAACAAACCCCAAATAAGCCAAGAGCATGCATCTCAAAGTGTACTTTGTTCATTTATTTTGACAACTCTAGTGTTTCTTTAATTATTTATAACACTTCTTACTGTACTGGAGTAGATTTTTGTAAAAATAATGAAGCCTTAGTAGTATAGCATCGATGATCACATCTGCAGGGGAAGGGGGAGGCAGGCAGCCACTCTCTGACATGAGGGGAAAGGAAAATGTATGTTGGAAGCAAAGTCTTCCTCCCTAAGAAAAGTTTTCAAGCACCAAAGGAGAGGGCAGACCTGTGAGACCCAGCACTGCAAGGGTTAAAAGGAGATTTCTGGGGTGAAGGTGAATTCCAGAAGAGCAGTTTCCTCCAGGAAATGTGGATTCGATGGCATGGGGATTTTGGCCTGTTGTGTGTTTGTCTCAGGAATGCTGTCGGTGGGGAACTGAGGTTTGGGATGCCACCAGTGGGGAATTGAGGTGCAGAAGGAAGCTCCACCAGGAGGAAGGGCTCTCCCACCTCAGCAAGGTGCACACACCACTGCAGGCACCACGAGAATGTTTCACTTGAAGCATCGCCCTCCATAAATCCCAGGACACTGGTAAGAAACACCTTGGAACACTTGATTTTGCAAAATAGGCTGAATTCCCTCCCGAGCCAGGGTGCAACGTGATGTTCCAGTCCCAGGGTTTCCAGCAGGAAGGAAAAGCTTCTCCCCATCCCCTGGCAGAGGGTGCACAGGCGAGCACCCCGAGGTTTGCTACCTCTACACCTTGCTGACATTGGCAAGGGAGTTTCTGCCAATGGGAAACTTGTCCTTTTTGCCCAAATTCCTGGGTGTGTTCTCCCCAGGGAGTCAGGGGTACCATGGCTTTGCCCTCCTTGGAGCACATCCCACCACAGGCATCTGGACCCACGGCGAGTGCCCCAGGGAGGTGGGGAAAGAGGGAAGATCCCAAAGGACGTGGAGCATCTCCCAGAGGTCAGAGAAGACTTCTGGTAGAAATCTGGCCCCAAAGCAGGGCAGGAAAATATGGGCAGTGCCTGGCTTCAGGTGAGAGGCCACTGAGGATCCAAACCTCCTTGCCAAGGGGACTCTCTCATTCCCACATGCAAAGCGTGTCCTTACTGAAGAGAAAAAGCTCCTTCTACCAGGCAAACGCTGGAAGAATGCAAAACCACCAAGAGTTTATATATTTAACCCACACAAGGAATATAATTATTCTTTTTAATCAAGTCTATTCAAACCATTTATTACTTTATTCTTCCATTTCAATAGCGGAACGATTAAGATGGAATCTTAAAGGAATTCTTCACAACAGTAATAATGTCTCTTATCGCAAGAGGCAGTCTCTGCTCTGTCCTGCAAATTCTCAGCATTAAAATATTAAATGTATTCAATATATCAAAAAACCTCCATTTCACTCCTGTAAAACAATTCAAAGGATATGAGGAAGAACCAGAAAGGGGCCCATTACAGCCTGCAAACAAATTCAAAAATAGGGAAAAGGGAAAAACTCCAGCATACACAATGAGCTGCAAATGAAACTCTGGCTCCAGAAATCCAACTTCACGGCAGAGCAGGCCTGGGGGAGAAGGACATTATCATTTTGAAGACTCATTTATATCAGCACATTCTGTACATTATATAAGAGCCAGGCTTCTTTCAGCTCTCGATTTGTTGTCATCTTGTTTTTCAACCCACCATGTGCTGGTAAGGGCAAAACTTCATCTGCACCCTGCACAGGACACACTTTCTAGAGGGTGTAACAGAATAATGAAAAGGTAGAAAGTAGTGGGCTGTGAATAAAATCTGTGTCTTCCCCAGCACGAGGGATACCTCGGCAGGAAAGGCACAGATGTCACAGTGAAGTGCAAGGCACAGCTGAGAGGTGACAAGGGCAGGCCTGGCTGAGCCTGTTGGGGCATTGGAGTATCCCAACCCTTTGGGGATGGCTCTCATGCTCTTATTATATTTGTTTTATTATTTGTTATATTTATTATTAGTATTAGTTTAATTTATTTCTCTGTTATATTATTGCTGTCATGCTCTTATGATGTTTTTAGGTTCTTAGTGTGCCTGGCTTGCAAGATACAGGTCTCCTGGCTGAGGGGGAGGCATGCTGGTTGTATTTCCTAGGTTAATTTTTCCTCCTGCTTTTGACAAGTCTGTGGAAAGGTTTTGGACAGCCTGAAATGGATCTTACATAATTCTAGGAGAGGCCTTTTAGAGCCTTCAGTTTCCAACACTTTACACCAGATTGCTTCGTGTGTGGTTGACAAAGGCCTGAGTACAATGAATAAACAAGAAGTAACACAGGAATGAGCAGGGCTTTCTAAGTCTCCAAATTTTATTTATTAAATAGCACCTGGGACCAGCCTCTCTCCATGACTCAGTGGCCTGGCAAAGAGGTTTCAAAGCTGCAGCAGGTTCCAGGAGGCTGAAAACATTTCTCTTCATCAGTGATATGATGTTTGGGGTCCCAAACAGGCCGTGAACATGGGAGGTCATCCCTGGAGTGGGCAAGACCAGCCAGGATCCCACCCTGCTGCCTCAGAGCACCACTGGCCCCACAGGCACACAGCTCTTTTCAGTTTACAGGGCAGTCCAGCGCTCGGGGGATCTCATCCAGAGCTCTGAGAAGTCTTCGCATTAATCTTGATGGCCTCCTGGATCTGGCCTCCAGAATGGGATAATGTCTAATAACCCCCATGCCTTTTTTTTTTTTTTTTTTTCCTTCCCAAAAGGTTCCCAAAGCATTTTTAAGCTTTTATTGTGCACTGCACCAAAGATCACCAAAATCACCCGGGCAGGGTGATGCAAAGCCTGCAGGAGTTTAAGCTGGCTGGATCTCTGCTGGCTTTCACAAAGATGGGCATGGTGGAGGCTGGGTGTGGTTTCTGGAGCTGTGCTGAGCCAGGACTCGAGGTCCCTCTTGGCAGAATCTGCCATCAGCACAAAGAGCCCAAAGTTTAGTTTGGCACCTTCATTCCTGCCCAGGCTGGTACCTGAGAGGGAAAAGCTACAGGTTAAACCCTTCACCATCCTGTGGATCGGTCTGAGCAGCTCCTGAGCAGGTGCTGATCCAGCTCATTTCCTCTTAATTCATGGGCATAGAGAGACCCTCAGGCCTCAGCCACTGCAGCATCTGCTGGATGTTCTGACCAATGACCCAGAGAAGGAAATGTTACAGTTTGAGCATTGAAATTTTCATGTTCAGCCTGCATTTATTTATTTTTACTGGCAGGCAAGCTGAAGAGCCTGGACTGCCCATGCAGAGAAAGGAAAAAGCTCTGAGGAGCAGGAGGGAGCTCTGGGTGGGCTGGGGGCTGCCATGGCCTCTGGGCAGGGTGGCAGAGACCTCCCAGGTGGGATGTGCATCTCAGCTTTGGGCAAAAGCTCTGTGTGCAAGCTTGAAATGTTCTCATTAAAATCCTCTCTGGGCAAGTCCAGCCACCCACATTTCCTTGGGATGGGTGATGCATTCAGAGCCGGGGGGATGATTGCTGAGAGCACAGGGGACCCCTTAAACCAGGATGACTCCCTGTGGTTCAGATCATTTGAACATCATCGAACCAAGTCTGACCCAGCTGCCCCAACCCACCAAGTGCTCAGCCTGATTTTGGGGACTGTCCGTGCCCCGGGGTACGGGAGCAGCACCTCCAGAGACCCTCAGCCCCTTGAAGCATCCATGAATAAACCAGTCAGGGTCAGGTTAACAGTGAGACCGTGTGTTCCACCTGGGTGAGCAGGACTTGGAGTGAAAGCAGAAACCAAACATTTCTTCAGCAGTCTCTGCCAGGCTCCTTCCCTTCCCATTACCATTGTCAGGGCTGATTTTGCACGCACCACTCAAGGTTAAACAAACTGTGCCCACTGTTCAGCCCTGCTGGGTTGGGTGGGAAGGAGGCAGGCCTGGGGCACACCATGAGATGGAGGTACAGAGGTGTTCAACAAGCTCCCTTTGCCCTTCTTGTCCCCTCTCTCTTGGCAGCATCTCGACCCTGAAAGTCAGAGCCCATCCTCCCTCTGCAGCTTTTGACTCAAAATCCTGCCCTCCACTCCAGCTGTGCCTTTGGAGAAGTTTGACTGCATGCCAGGAATGCTCTGACTGAGGCTCTTGATGTCTTTCATCTTTATTCCTTCCCTCCTGCCACGCAGAGCTGGGACCTGCTCTCCAGTGAGGCTCCAAGGCAGGGATGTGTCCCCACCACAGGGAACCCCACCAAGGAAAGCACCCAAAATGTCCCAAAGCACCACAAGATGCTGAAATGTGCAGCTCCCCCGAAACCAATCCTTCCTCCCAAAAGTGTATTCTGCCTCTTTTGTCAGATAAACCTTCCTGAACCACCAACCCTTTGCTTATTTTTCCCGTATCCTTGCAGCTATCCCCACAGCAAGGCAAGGACTTCACCCTCCAGCCAGGGCTGTCTGCCCATCCCTGCAATAAAGGATACAGTGGTTTAATTTGATTTTCAGGTTACGGTACTAAAAAGAGATGTGATAGACAGGAAAAAAATGTGGGGAAAACTAAAAGTACCAGCAAGAAGGGAAATGCACAAGGACAAGGAAAGCAGCAATTCTGCAAGGAAAGAAGCTGAATGGATCAGGATTGTGAAGGAAGAAGAACCAAACTCTTCTCCTCACTGCAGGAAAAATCTGGACCACAGCCACCAGTGGTGTTTGGGAGTAGCATCAGCCCCTTTGTCTGGAGATATTTTTCCCACCAGTTTTGCCCCAGAATGGTAGAAATTAAATGCATATTTTTGTTCTTCCTCTCAGGAAGCAGCAGGGATATGTCCGTGTAGGAGGGAGCTTTGAGAGGTGCGTGAGAGGGAGCAGGGTCTCACAGGCTTGGTGTGCCCACACTTGGAATGGGGCTGCTTCTCTCTGGTGGGAGAGGCAAAGCATTTGATGAAGAATCAAATCAGGCTGCGAAAAGGGGTGAAACTCTTCTTCCTCCTGCTGGCACCAACGGGAGCTCTAGGTGTTGGACACTTAGGAAAGCCAGGAGAAATAGTCCCAAAGTGCCTCCTGGGGGCCCAGTTCCAGCCTGGAGGTTCCTCTGGTGAAAAGCCCGGCTTCAGCTCCACAGCCAGTCTCCTTTGGCATTGCTTTGATGCCGTGATGACTTTTTGCTTTTTCTTTTATACCCCTTTTATACACTCTCTTATACAGCTTTTATGTATTCTCAGTGCTTTTAGCCCACACAGTTATAATTCTTTAAGTTTGATCACTTCCCTCACACCCAATATCCCGTTAAGCCAAGAGCCCAAACACCCTGGGAACCCCAGACCCCGAGGGCCTCTCCAGAGCACATTCTGTAAACAAAGCCAGGCCCAGCCAGGGGAAGGTTCCTCGCTGAGGGGTCTCGCTGGAGTCCCTCCCTGGGGAATCTTTGATAGATGTGCTAATTAGCAAGGCCTATAATTGCACACACATCACATCGTGGGGGGGCATTCCTTCGGGGGGCATTTCGGGGTGCATTTCGATGTGCATTTCGGTGCCCCTGAGGATCCTTCAATAAACACCGAGGTAAAATCCTTTTCCCCTCCTAACTGTGTTCAGCTCTCTTAATTTTAAGACCAGGAAAAGGAGTCAGCTTCCCCAGTGGGGAAGGAGCCTTTTGGGGCTGTGATGTGGTCAGCTGGGAGCTGAAGGACACCAGCTGCTTCCAGCTGATTGCCCATGGGATTGATGGAAATTGCAGAAATGAGCCACAGGGCTGGGATGGGGCAGATTCCTTTCACCTTCATCCACCCCAGGAGCTCAAAAGGAGCTTTAGAGCAGGGGAAACCTGCACACCCTCACACATTTCCCCAGCTGCCTGCACCCCCTGCACTGCCCCTTCCACAGACCCCAAAAATGGTCAAGAACCGGGATACATCCCAAGGGCCTGATGCTCAATTATCATTAATAATCATACTGATAATTCAGCCTATTCTGCTCTTACTGCTCTTTTGAAAAAAAACCCCTCAGAACTCCCAAACCTGGATATAGTTATGAAATTTTCTTTCGGCCTCCATAAACCATCTCCAGGTAATTATACAGCGAGTGGAGTTGAAAAGGAGCCGCGCACGATCGTCATAAAATGTAATTAATTTGGAGTAATTCACAATGGAGAAAAAGTGCTGCGGAGAGTAAATTGGACAGGAGACTTGTGTGCCGGAGAGATGTGGTTTTGAAAGGCTGCTGACTAATACAGCGCTGACCTGAAAGCAAATCCTTACATTCATGCTGGACCGGCTGTTTCCATGACAACAGTTGTTATTAGTAACTGAAAATGTATTGCTCTTACGAGTGGCAGCATATTTTTTTTCAGCTGAATTCAAGAGCAGCTGGGTACTTTACTCATGAAGATAAAGTGCTCAGATCGCTACGGTGCTGATGTTGTGCGCTGCACCTCTCACAACGCCAACCTTACACACGATACAAAGAAACGTGTGAGTTGCTGGAGGGAAAAAAAATGCCTCCGAAGGCACGGTGTAAATGGCAACTTGTATCAAAGAAATCAAAAGAAAATAAGCACGGTCATCACCATGCTTTGAATTAACTCTTCAGTGATATTCCCTGGGGACTCGGGCTGACTGGAGCGTTCAAGGAACAGGTAAATCCTGTTAGGAGCTAAGTGAGCTAGCCTGACATCCCAAAATGTGATGCCAGCCCCCAAAAAGGCACTGAGGACATCTCACCCTTTAGATTAACCTACTCCTCATGCACTACCCTCTCTTGTTCCTGTCCTGAGAGCAGCAAATTTATGATATTTAAATGAACAAACTTGGGAAAGAAAAACTCTCACCTGGTTCAGATCTGTGCAATAGCTCTGATTGTAAAAGCATCCCTCTGATTTTTCCTGAGGAGGACTTTCCTTAAACTGAAAAGGAGTAGGTTTAGATCAGATTTTAGAAAGAGTTTCTTCCCTGTGAGGGTGGGGAGGCCCTGGCACAGGGTGCCCAGAGAAGCTGTGGCTGCCCCTGGATCCCTGGCAGTGTCCAAGGCCAGGCTGGACGGAGCAACCTGGGACATGGCAGGGGTGGCACTGGATGAGCTTCAAGGTCCCTTCCAGCCTAAACCATTCTGTGATTCTTTGAACAGGACCACACATCAAAAAGCTGGGACTGTGCCACCCCCCAAAAAATGCTGTGGGTAGACTCCAATTGCAGCTGAACCAATTTAGGCTCTCTCAAGTTTATCTGTGGCTGGTGTGCTGCTGTGTATTTCAGATGTCCTCTTCTGGGACCTGTGAAGGGAGTGGAAATCTCTTTGCACCAGAGTAAGAGGGGAGTAGAGCCCAAGAAAACATCAGTTGTCAAAGTTGCTCGAGTAGGCAGAATGCTGCACATTACATTGTGTGAATGAGCCTGTGAATAGCAATAACATATTCAGGAAGCAAATAAGTTACAATCCATAATCAAAAAATGTTGCAAATTACATCCTTAATAGATTACATTTATAATCTACTTGAAAGAGATCTTTAGGCACTTAATTGACACATTCCAAGATAGCTATAACATATTGGCTAGTTAGATACCAATTGACATACTTATTAAATATCAATTAGCGCATTCCATAATTTGGTACCTAATTAGCTTGCTATAGCTATTCTATCAAATGCCAATTAAATGCTTGAAATTTCTTACAAGTTGGCTGTACTAAGATAATAATTAAGAATGCATTGCTTAAGTCATTTTTAGTTAATTACATGGCAAACTAATTTTGGCTACACACATTAGACCTTTCAATAAATCCCTCTTTATCAATCAATTGGTATCTAATGAACTCATTATTCTTTTGCTACATCTGAATAAAGCCCTGCTTTGCCATTCTCCCGGATGGATCTCAGCCTGGATGTGGGGCTCTGTGGGTCTCCCAGCCCAAGGGCTCCCACAGGGAGGTGACACACCATATTCCCAGCCTGATGAGCAATCCCTGTGCTCCCATCCACGGTGTTTTGGCAGGGGTGGGTGTGCAGGAGGGTGCCCCCTCTGCAGTGGCACTGCTCCAAGCTCCTGCAGCGTGGAGGGCTCAGCACTGACCCAGCAGCCGCACCCAGGGTGGGTCCAAGGAAGGATGGAGAGGCACGAGCTTGTGCTGGGAGGAAAGGGACAGCTGGCTGAGGCTGCTCTGAGGTGTGGGAAGTGAGAGGATGGAGAGGGATGAAGGTGTTGGAGCTCAGGAGAGATGGAAGAACAGCGTAACGCGAACTTGTGCTGATGCAATACAGGAACGAGCCGCGCGGAGCTCTTTGTGTCCCCTACGGCAACAGAGCACCACTCAAAATACAAAAATAGCCTCTTGTATTGATGTCTTCGCTCTCTTTTCCCCAGCAGCCATGAGTCAGCTGCCTGATTAGGCTGCTGCTGTGTGTGGAGCATCTTTTCTGTCGGAGGAATCTGTTGCGTTAAGGTAGACAAGTTCCTGTGGGTGCGATGTCCCTCTGGATTCACCAGCCTTTGCAGGGGGCACTGCATGTTGCCTGCCCCATTCTTGTGACTGACACTGCTTAGCTGGGCACCTGTAGCTCCTGTAACAGCCAGACTGGAGGGGCTGCTGGCTTGGAATGTCAGGGTGGGAGTGTGGCTACGGATTGCGGTGAATATGGAGACTGATGTGGCAAATCGCAGCACACACCACAGCGAGAGCGGGCAAGTGGAAGGTGCCCCTGTCCATGGCAGGGGATTGGGACGAGGTGATGTTCAAGGTCCCTTCCAACCCAAACCATTCTGTGATTCTGTGATTCTAAGATTGTGCCCGTGGGTGGCCCCATCTTGTCTGAGAACACACTCGGGAGACGCAGCCCGTGACTCTGCTCTGAACACTCTCTGTCTCTCATTTTGGCTGTAAATCAATGCACTTCTAGTACCCAGCATTTTACCCCCAGGTGCTAGTCTTTTATTTAATTACCTTTAATAAATACAATAAAGATGTGCCTAAAAAATCCACATTTCCCCTTTCCCTGGTTTTGCTCCCGTGTATGTTTGATGTGTACACGCTTAAATTAGAGAAGCCATTTCAGTGAAGTGGAAAGGGATTTTTCAGAAATGGCCTGGGATGTCTGAATTTCTTTTGGGCTCTCAGGATGTTGCATCCTGCCACAGGACATGTCCTAGGATGCTGGTGGAGGTGACCTGGGGCACGGGGAAGGGACACAAGCAAGTCTAGGATAACTGGAATGCTGCTTCCTCTTCCTCATGGTCCACCCACTGTTTGTTCTCCATGCCAGGGCCCCATCCAAGGAATGTCTCTGTGGAGTGACAGGACTCATGTCCCTCCATCCCTGTGCACGAGTGTGTTCGTGCTGACAGGGTGGGGAAGAGCAATTCACTGTGTGGGCCTTGACAACTACATTTTTTACGTCAAGCAAAGCCAGAAGCTTGAACAAATGCCTTTGTGGTGACAGAGTGAAAGGGCTGCGCAATTTTTTCTGCATTCTGACATAATGAAAAAAGGCTTTTGACAAAATCCATTCTGCCCTTTGAATGAAGTTATTTGTTTGACTAAATGCACTGACTCCATCCAAATTATTTATTAGACTTGCTTGACATTGCAGGCAACCTGGATTCCTGCAGGGCTGGGGGTGAGAAGTCGGCTCTGGATTAATCTCATCAACTGATAACAAGGCAAATCAAGCAAAGAGGTGCTTTCTACTTAAACAAAAGAAGGATGGTGGGAATCCAACCATTGCACGCCTCACAGTCTCAATCTGGTACACTCTGGTGGGACTGTGTTCTTCCCACACATCCATGACACCACCAATAAGGTTCATCCCTGGAATCCTGCATTAATATTGTTGTCTGCACTGGTTTTTCAGAGGTTTCACAGGAAAAAAACCCAAACATATGTGCTGGAAGAAGGATTCCATCTCCTCTCCCTGTGGGATTAGAAGTAAAGAAGGGAAGAGAAATCTCTGCTGAAGACAAAAGAAAAGGAGAAACAGGAAATAAACAATTTGATGATTGTGTTGTTCTAAGTCGTGGTGACGCAGGAACAAGGTGCTCCTCCAGTGCCACTGAGTGCTCCACCAGCAGAGCCCAGCTCTGCAGGACCCGTGGGGTGTTTGAGTCCTTTCAGCCGCCGCAACAGCCAAACCCAAGTCAGTTGTCTGCCTTTTCTTGGGCAAGCCCTGTTGTGGCATTCTGTGTGAGAAGAGCGGGCTGGGTGCTGTGAACATTCATCTGGGTCACTTTTCTGTTGAACGGGACTTTTCCATCAACTGAGCACAACTTTTTACCCCTATTAATATGCGTCCCTCACTGACTTGGCCTGAGCTCAGCCACTCTCAGTGGAAACTACTGACATCTGAGATGCTGATTCTGAGGTTACTGAAACTAAACTCACCCAAGCTGCATGGAGGCAAACAGCCCTCTGCCCTCCTCACTCTTCCTCCTTGCCCGGTGCTTTTGGTGCTTCTCGGTTGGGGTTTCACACCTTGGGGTTAACAGCTCCTGTCTGGTGCTGGTGGGTGGCCAGGGCAGGCTGGGATGGGCTCCTTCAACTCGACCTTGGAGTTACTTTTTCTTGAAATCAAGGATCGTGCGTCACAGGGAGCGGGACCTTCCACTGACGCAGGGGGAAAAGTTAAATCAGTTGTTTTGCGGCTCTGCAGTGCTGGGAATGGGGCAGTGAAAAACCCAGCCATGCCAACATCCGGGGTCACACTGACTAAACCCGAGAGCAAAAAAAGGCAGAAAATCTGTGGAAATTACCAGGCAGAGTGAAACCAGCGGAGGAAAAGTGTGCGACTTTCCACGCTTGACTTTGGTGCGAGGATCCTGCGTTACGGGAAATGTTTGCCGTGGGGCTATTAATAAAACCTGCTGAACAAATACCGAGCCACTCAACAGCTCTCCTGCACATTAATAATCAGATCCAGGGTAATATTTAATCTAACCATTTAGTCTGTAACAGACTAGCTGTTCCTTTGCTTTTAATTACCACTTTCGTTTTAAGCTAACTGTACAAATTGGCAAGATTTATGAAGCATCACTGAGCACCATACCTCAGCCTGCCTCGTGGCTCTACAATTAAAATGCTCATTTTTGAACACTAGGTTTGTTCAATCCTCTAAAGAACCCTTGAAGTCATTTGGACAAACATTTTAGCCTCTGTTCCTTTCTGAATGAAAGTGGGTGCAAGGGAGATGGAAACCAGTTCAAAGCTGGTGCACAGCAGCGACCGTGACACTTTGACTTTAATGGGCAGCACAGAGACCTTTGGGACGGTTTTGGGATGAGATGGGCATTTCAACTTGTTTTTCATTCATGCTTTCTACTTTTGTCCTCTTGCTTCACATGAGCAAGTCCTCTGCTTCTGTGAGCAAGTTATCCCAAATTTATTCCAATGGTTTGTGGGTGGCAGCAGGAGCTCCTGTTCAGGCTGTCTGAAGTCTCCAGGCTTCTCTGGGTTGGTGCAGCGCTCACTTAGGTTTGTGTTTTAAATGCTCTGCTGTTGCAGCGCTGCACAAACACGGAACGCAGACATTTCCTTGGCATTACAAAAGAAGTTACTCTCCTTGATAAGAAACATCGATGGTCTTCCTTACAAGATTAAGTGATAAAAATTTAGCTCTTTGCCACCCCACCAGGAGACAGCTCCATCCAGATCCTCACAAAGGGCAGTGAGTTACCCAGCCAAACCTGACTGTCTTTTCCCTCTACCCCCAGGTAGAAGTTGGAAGTCTCTGCTTTCTTTTCCTGCACATTCCCAGTAATCCAATTGTGGAAATCAGGCAGATTATGTGAGGGCAGTCTGGGCCGGCTGGACCCCAGCCTGTCTCAGCTCTGGTTCATGTACGGCCTTGATGTTCAGCTCCAGCCTTGTGAGGAAGACAACCTTTGATGCACGAGAGTTGCTCATGGAAAAGGAGCCTTGCACCATAATTTTTATCAGGGCTAAGGCTGTTCCTTGCCTTGGAACAAAGCGGAGCAAGAAGCTGCATCTCCTGGTATGGAACGGGAGATGACACGTCCGCTCTGCTGGAGCCCAGGCGAACAGGCACTTGCCCAGGGCAGCAGCCTGAGGCACAGACAGGAGCACACATGGGGTGCTCCAGGGCTTGTGAAAGCTGCTCCACACCCAGAACAGCTCCAAAGTGAGAACAGGCTCATCCCCTCCAGCACTGCTTTCTGCAAAGACAGCAGGAGGGAAGCTCTTTCCCTTCTCTCATCACCTCCCTGCCTTCCTGGACCCCTCCTCTGCACCTGCAGATATCTTACCTACATTTACCCTCTCCTTCCGAGCAGAGTCGGGGCTCAGCCAGCCCCACGTGCTGCCCGGGGCTGTGTCTGCTTTGCGCACAGCCCGTCCAGCAGCCACCCTGTCCCTGCATCCCATGACCCGTCACTGCGGCTCCTTCCATCTCAGAAAGCGCTGGCTCGTCTCTCTGAGTTTCATTTCTGAGCAGGGCAGCCTGTGTCTACGAGGAAATGAAAACTCGAAAGAGTGATTTGCAGTGCCAGCAACCCCCTCACTCACAGGGCTCCGTTCTCACCCAGCCCACCTCGTCCTCATCCCGAGCCGTGGGAGGCTGACTCAGCCCCTGCCGCCCGCAGGGTCCCTCCCGCCGGGCCCTGGGGCTCGCACGGGAAACCTCCCGGGGCGAGGGACGGGGAAATCGCTCCTGTGGCTACCCGAGCCCAGGCAGCTCTGCAAAAGCCACTCGTGCTCCTGCTGGCCCCTCACGCCGAGTGATGCCACCGCCACCAGCAGCCGGCCCCGGTGCCGTGCCGCTGCCGTGCTGCCCTGGCACTGTGCTGGCTCCTCTCCCTGTCAGTCCTTGCTTTTCTCCACCACTCCTGCACCTGGTTCTTTTACCCTTCTCTTTCTTTATCTTGTTCTTGCCCCACTCCATTTTCTTCTGAGGAAGGGAGGGAAGTGTTGGTCCATAAACGCCCCATTCCCCTCTGACAAAGCCCTGCGCGTCCTGGGGGTGAGGGGCTGGATGGAGGATCCCGCCATTCTTTGCACCCACTCGGAATCAGCTGTCATGGGCAGCCTGGAAGGTGTAAATCACGGGAAGAGCAGCCCCCACACCATCTTCCCAAGCTGGAAGCCTTCCCAAGTCATGCTGCTGCAGTGGTTATCTCCATGACAGCAGGCTGAGCTATTCCAGCCCAGCTAACTCTGCCTGATTCCTGTGGAATCCTGGGGGTCCTGCGTGTCTGCTGCAAAGGATTCCAGGCACCACCTAAAGATACCAAAAGTGGAAGTCTCA
The DNA here is from genome assembly GCA_013400235.1 of Oriolus oriolus. Taxonomy (NCBI): domain Eukaryota; kingdom Metazoa; phylum Chordata; class Aves; order Passeriformes; family Corvidae; genus Oriolus; species Oriolus oriolus. Next base: position 468,539 of record VXBT01003358.1, on the reverse strand, counting down.
CCTCTTCCTTTATGAATTTGTCCCCGTGCTGTTAACTGTCATCTGTCATGAAAATGTATTCCTGAGTGTTCCTGGGTGGAAAATGGTCACATTCGGCTTCCAGCCTCTTCTTGCTGTGCCCTTCCTTGGCAGAAATGTAAGCTCTTTAGTATCAGACATTTCTATCCCAGCTTAATTTTTATTCTTTTCTTTGACTTCAATAAATGTCTCATTTCAAGATATTTTTCTTGCTCTGTTATGAATTATTTGGCTGTTCCCTGAACATTCCAACATCTGACTTAATGCAGGGGTGCCAGAGCTCTGCAGTTTGGTTACGCGAGTTTCAGGGAGTGCTGGGAGCAGAGGTAAGACAACATCCTCTGCAGACATCCTCTTTCTCTCTTCTCTACTCCCTGTCAGAGACACCCTTTGTGCTGCAGCAGAAGTTCATGTTCAAGTGCTCAACCCTCCCTCAAAGAGCTTTGGCTGTGGGTAGGTCCTGCTTGGAGCTCCCCTTTCCCAGGCCCTTTTTTTTTCTTAATGCAACTTTGCATTGGGCTGGATTAAAATGATTTCCTTTCCTCTCTTTTTGATTAGGCCTCGTGTTCCAGGTGACACCAGTGTCTCCAGTGCTGGTGTGGGACTGGGTCTGTGCCACTCCCCAGCTCACCAGGCTGTGTGTGACCTGCAGGGATCTGATGGAAGGACTGGAACTGGACAGCCTGTCCCTGCCACCAAACACTCTTCCCTCTCCCCCTGCCCACAGTGGCTCCTCTCTCGCAGCTTTTTCTCCCTCACAAATTCAGAGTCACAGCACAGTGTCAGCCCTGCCTCCACGGGTGGGAGAGTCACAGAATGGATTGGGTTGGAAGAGACCTTAAAGATCATCTGGTTCCAACACTTTTGGGCACAGGATGGAGGTTATTCTCCAGTTATTATTAGAAATCATCCTGGAGTCAATCAATAACTGCAGATTTATATGTGGGGTGAGACTCAGAGCCTCCAGCAGCTGAAGGCAGCGGCGTAACAGCTCATATCAGACAGCTCTGCCTGAGACAGACAGTGTGAAATTACCTATTGAGTGTAAAACACAGAAAGAAAGTTTTTTATGCAGGTCATGACCTGGAGCAGAAAGTCTGGGTTGTTTGGGTTTTTTTTCCAGTTATTTCCATGGATTTTTTATGCTCATAAAAACCACCCTTCCACTCTGTCCTGGAATAAGGACATGGGAAGTGGCTGGCAAACAGCCTGAGCTCCTGTCTGCTCTGGGGTCACCCAGCTTTTCCCTGGTCTGGAAAACTTTCATAAACAATAAGTCTCTGAAAGAGTAGGATTGGGACCACTAAAAGGAGGTAGTAGATTGGAGGGAGAAGTCAGATTCAATTAAATTTCCAAAAAAATTGAGCATCCCATCCTACTGTGTGCAATTATTATAACACCAGGAACAGGCTTGGAAGGTGTTGGTTTCCCTCTCTTCACCACCATGAAGGTGCTGAGTGACTTACAAGAGAATTGAGTTCTGCTACTCTCTTTTGCCTTCTTCTGACTTTTTAATTTGGAAGGATCAGCTTTTTCTTCTTGGCTCTACTCACAGGGAAAACATTACAAATTTTTTTTAATGGTAAAAAATTATCTTTGTGGAGTCTAAGGATCTGTGTTGATGTATCTTGTGCATGAAAACTTCATTGGAGAAAATACAGCCCTCATGTAAAAGGTTTGGTTTCAAATTTTAGAAGTCCCGTAATCATCAAGGTTTTTATTAAGAAGTCTAAAATAGAGTCACAAAATACTTATAAAGCTGTAACTAATCCAAAGTGAACTTCATATTCACAATATTTGAGATTTTGACTTTTGAGCCAGTTCTGTGATCTGCATGCCAAGGAGTCCTGGCTCAGCTGGGAGCCCTGACGTTGTGTAGGAATCTGAGGCTCAGGGGTGAGTGATGGGACCTGACCCAGAGCCACCCATCCCAACCTTGCCCCAAAGTCTGCGGAAAGGAAAATCTACGGAGCCTTGGAGTGAAGTAGATAAGGAAGACAGGGAAGAGAAGAACAAGGAACAAGTGAGAGCTTGAGTGTTTTGAAAGCCCGCAGTAGAATTCAAAACTCCATCAAACCAGGGGGTTCAGCACTCTGGGAAGCCCATTTTGCTCCATCAGGGGTGAAAAGATTCTCCTTTTGGGTTGTGCTGTGCCTGTCTGAGTGTACAATGGAAGAAATCCCCTCAACAAGGGGCTCTGGAAAGAGGGGGAGCTGTCTTGGATTAACTCTCATCACCACGACTTGCCTCTATTAAATCTTCCTAAGTCAAAGACATTTTTCCCCAAACTAGTGAGAAAGCATGAGAAAAATCCCCGAAAAGGCACCTTTAAAGACAATAGGGGTTTTAATACTTTCTTCTTTTGCAAGCTTCTGAGACATTTGTGTGGGATTCTGTTCTCAAGTACATAAAAGGAACTAAAGACTTAAAAATGTGAGTAAGAAAAGACAGTGGAAAATAATAGCGCAGGCCAGTAGCCCACACAGACTTGAGAAAGTATCACTGGTGTTGGCTGCAAATGAAAAAGTCACTAATAAGCCATGCACAGATTCCACCATGGAGCTTGAAAATCTGTGTTTTCATCAAACTCTGCCACTGCTTCTTCCAGAAAGACAAGGTTCCCCCATGTCTGTGCTCCTCACGACTCCTCACACGGCCACCCGTCCCTGCTCCTGCAGGACCATGCCCAGCAGGTCCAGCTCATCCACAGGCACGGCAGCCTTGTCAGGAAGACGTGCCACAAGTCATGGGGATGAGCTGCTCAGCCTCAGCTCCTGGGTGGAAAACGTACATCAGAGACAGCCCGGAAAATCGGTGTCCTCTTCCCGTTTCCTCCCTCCTTGAGCTCATTGTCCCTGCGTGTCTCTGCCTGGACACTGGAAACCAGCGAGCTGCCAAGGTGAGAAGCACTGCCCAGCCCGTGAGGATGGACGTGCTCCAGGCAGCCCTGCTGTCCCCAGGGGCCTGCACAGGACTCGGGGGCACTGAGGTTTGATCTCCAAGGCAGCTGATCCCAAGGTGTTTGCGTCAGGTATCAGTGCCCTGGGACCTTGTGAAGTGCCTGGGCAGGTTTCCACATGCTCAGGGCACCACAGTTTCTCTAGGTGAACGTTAAAGCCTGAACGTTTATGATGGCAGAGTTAGGAGAACTTGGAAGTCGTAGAATCACAGAATGGTTTGTGTTGGTAGGGACCTTAAAAATCATCTGATTGCAACCCTCAAATGCAGCTCTAAAGGAGAGACAGTGAGCTCAGGGCTTTAGAGGAGACTCCAGAGGAGGGGTTGGAGCTGGATGTACGCCTTGACTTCCCTCCCCTCCGTGAGCTGCTGGGTGTGGTAGGAAACCTCCTTGCCTCTGCAGCACCTGAGCTGGGCCCCTAAACTCTCAGAGGCAACAAGTGCGTTTTAAGACCATTTCATCAACACTTCAGTCCGGGAAGCAGATTTGGTTTTATTTTGAAATCCCTCCTCCACCACCATTTTCTTCCCAGAAGCTTTGAAAGAAGGTATTCCGTCATTGGATACACAAGCCTGAAAGGGAGAAAATCGTTTTTAAGAGTGGGAAATACGTATTTAATGAGTGATTAAGTCAACTACTTCAAAAGAAAGGGGATTAAAAATGTTCCTGGGTTGTGGTGGGGGAGAGTGGTGGTTGTAAGTGTGGGAGAAAGCCAACAATAACATGTTGAAGAAAACATGAAATGAAGACAGGCTGGGACAGTTGGGGCTGTTCAGGAGACCTCACAGCACCTTCCAGTATCTGAAAGGGACCTCCAAGGAAGTCAAAGAAAGACTTTTCATCAGGAACTGTAGTGATAGGACAAGGAGTTCAAACTGAAAGAGGGGAAATTTAGGTTAGATATCCACGAGAAGTCTTCCCTGTGAGGGTGGGGAGTCCCTGGCACAGGTTGCCCATCCCTGGAAGCGTTCCAGGCCAGGCTGGACCACCCCAGTCCGTGCAGAACAGACCATAATCCCCCCTCCCTGCCAGTGGTTTTAGAAGCAGCGTTCAGCAGTGCTTGAGGCATTGGGCTGAGCACAGGCACAGAGTAAAAGGTCATTTGGTAATACAATGTTCACTTCCCACACACCCATTTTCACTTGACTAGAAACTGCTAATGAGTTAACACCAGCCCCAAACAGTGCACACGGGCCTCAGATATTAATAGGGGGTTTCAGTACTGGTTTGAGATGAAAGCATTAATCAAAAATAGGTGTGGGTGCATTAGGAATATGAAATAGGCACCTTCACAGAGCAGACTTGTAGCCACAGAAATCCTGACTTAATGGGAAGTCATGGGAGTCTGCAATCAGCAGTTTCCAGAGCAGATGCACTTGTCAGTCCTCCCTGGAAAACAAGGGATTCCTCAGGCTTGAGCCCAGCCTGGACTTTCCTCCTGCACAGGTTAGGGAAGCAGGCCTAAGGTAGCTGGGAAAGGACACCCTGCTGCTCCCACTGGAGGCTCATCTGACGGGATACCCTGTGCCTGGTATCCATGTCAGCTCGCTTGGGATTAGGAGCAGCCTCAGCAGCGTTCAAGGGACTCATGATACATCATCAAATATCATTCAAACAGAGATAACTGTCCTGTGAATCCCGGGCTGCAGGAAACACATGGATGGGAGATCTCCTACTTGATTTTCCCTTTCCAAGCTAAGGGATGCACCAGGGAGAAATGTAAGAGCCAGGCAGAAGGCAGTGCTCTTGGTTCTCAGGGCAGGGTGGGTCCTTCTCATTCCCAGAGTGCTGCTCAGGTGTTACCAGCTCATGCTTTCTTTTTGCAGTTCCACCCACCAAGAGGATTCTGAAAACATCATCCTTGGACAGCCTGACACCAAGAGAGAAATGCCATTTTTTTTACTATTTTAAAATCCTGTGATATTTTAAACCCACTCATCTGGAGCATGAGCCATGATCACTTGATGCTGACAGAACCAGAAATGATCGCAGTGGCTGTGCTTTGGGAATGGTCCCTCCAGCTGAGCTATGGGGAAGAGGGCACAGCTCCAAGGGAAAAGAGGAAGGAAAGAAGGAAAACAGACAGCAGGGCCATGCCAGTATCCTTGGGGGAACAGAGGGTGCCCGTGGGTCCTCAAAGAAAAGGAAATTAGAGGACATTCAAGGAGGAGGTGGAGTTTCCATTACACACACGTTAAGACACAAGGATGCTGTTCCAAGTGCCCAGTCCTGTTTCAAGAGAATCACGATGCAGAAAGCACTGGGAGAGGGAAAGCAAAGAGGTGGAGGGGATTCTTCATGCAGTGGCAGTTCCCACTCTGGGCAGGGGTGTCCTACATGGCACAGACTCCTTCCTGCACAGCCCGACTCTGCAGAGGGAGTTTGAGGTGACCAACAGGGCGCAGGCATGGCAGAGGCAGTGCAGGGACTGGGACAGGGTGGGAGAGGTGACAGCACTGTCAGGGAGTGCTGAAAGGTCTCACACAGTGGCAGTAGTGTCCCATCTGCAGGAGGAACTCTGTCAGGCTGTGAGGCCATCCTGCCTGAGGTGCACAACAAGAGGAGTGACTGCACTGCTCAGCAGCCTCTCACCACTTCGGGACTGTCCCAGAACCCACTGACACTGGTGGGTGGTGACGGCCCTGCCTTGGCTTTCAGATGCTGCTGTGTCACTGAGTTAACCTTTCCTCGGTCACTGGGGGTTTTGGTTTGATGCTGGTGAGTCAGGAGAAGATGCTGATCATCATCATCACTGCAGAATGAGTCCTCAGTTGTAAGCCAGCCAAGTGCAGTGTTGGCTGCCCAAGGGCACCTTGAAGAAATGGAAGCACACCCTTGAAGGGATGAAACAATGCCTGGTAGAAAGGTTTGGGCTGGATGGCCAGATCTGGTTCACAGATGATATTTTACCCTCACCAAATCCTACCAGCAGGATTTCCAGTCACCGTTGTGATGCTGTTGTCCTGCTGCTCACAGTAATTTTCCCTCTTCAAAACCCAAACCAAAAATAAGGAAAAAATTAATTCAAGATGACCTCAGATATTGGAGTTCGGGCTCCCGAGCATCTTCAGAGATGACTTGGGATCATATAGTGTGCAGTTTTGATCCAAACTTGACATAATTATGCTTTTAATGTTCCTATTAGCTTTGCTGTTTGCTAAGAGCAGTCTCCTGACACTCCTGTCTTCCCATCCTCTTTGTGCACCTTCAATCCCCTTTGGGTCTAAACATTCAGCTTCACATCCCCCCTGTTTTTTAGCTTAAGATCATGCCCACTTCACTTTTCTTTGGGTATCTTTCACAGGTGCATCTGGGAATCTCAGTTAAAAACTAAAGCTGCAGGAGTTCCAGTCAAAAGTGCATAAAGCTCTCCTATATGAAAGTTTTCCAGGTCATTCCAAGGTGATTATGCTGAACCTCTTAAAACACTACTTATTAGTAACAAAATATCATCCTTTTTGGTAAATGTAGTAAACCAAATATTCTTGTGTTTTTTCCATACCTCCACTGTATGACTAGAGCTAAAGGCAGAGCTGATGGGACCAAAACGTTTCCAATCTCGGGGGAAAAAAACCCCAAAAAGCAACCAGAACATTCAATTTCAACAAGTATCTCAGTGACAGATGGGACTTTCCATTCCAGGCCACTTCCTCTGCGAGAGGGAATCCGCAAGAATCGGAAGCACAATGCACGGCCTGTGCAGCCTCTTGTGCTCATCTGGTCCCCTTAATGTGTCGGATGTGAAATTCCATCTGGCAGCCGCGTGCACTCCAAGCACATTTGCGGAGAGAGGGATGGCAGAGCTGTGGGAGGCCCTGCAGAAGCTCTGCCCGTGGTGCCGCCCGAGGAACGGGCACAGAAGGTTAAACAATACCAGTTGCATGCTTTGCAAATGGGGATTTTATGGGGCTGTGAAAGGTGGAGGTGGTGGAGGTTTTGGTTGCTCTGTGTGGTTGTGTCCTGCCCTGTTTGCAGCAAAGGGCAGCTGTCTGCAGGCTCCTGCCTCTGGGAGCAGAGGTTGTGGCGGAGGGCTGGAACACCAGGAGGGGCTGCACTGGTACATGACCCTGAGCTCGCTCCTCTTTGATCTGGTGTACTAAACACAGTCCTGTGGGCTGAGCTCCGTGCTTTGATTACAGGCTAAGAGCTGCGTGTGTACTTAAACGCCTGAGCAAAGAGAGTGAACTGTTCTTGGAAAGCGAGCGCTCACGGTTTAATTTATCTCACTTATCCCTCCAGTCTGGCAGCTTATAAGTAACTGCTATGATCAGAGACAAGTTGTTTCCCATTCTATCTGGAGGCAAATAATAGTTTCACAGGAAGGGATCTGACACTCTCTGCACCTAAGTGTTTCTCACACACGGAACATTTGAAAGCCACGATTCAAGTGCCGGGTGTCAGGCGAGGAGTCAGCCTTGGCTTTTTGTGGGGAAGATTCTCCCTGGACCAGAGCCAGCCCGATGTGCCCTGGATCAGGTACCTACTGAAGGTAATGAGGCAGCAGCAACACAACTCCCACTGTGTTCTTTGTAATAGGGACTAATGGGGCATTGCTGGAGAGTGACTGATGCCACGGATGCAACTGTGAGACGGATGTGTGAATTTAATAGGGCACAGATTAGAGAGTAATCAATAAGTCTGGGCCGGAGCCTTAATGGAGCTGATACGGTGAGGAAATGCTGCAGAGCAGAACTATCTGTGCAAAACAGCTAAAATTCCTAAATGGCGTTTCAGTGTTGCCTTCAAGAGTGATGGAGGAGGATGCTGTACCCCTGAGGATTCAAGCCCCAGAGGAGGGATTTATGGATGTTCCTGAAATGCTGGCTCTTCCCTCAGGTAGGATATACACCTTTTACTCAGGGACCAACATCTCTGGTGACGCTGCTCAAAGCTGAGCCCCTTTCTTCACACCAACAATTTTGGTTGCTTGCTGGGCTCCTCACAGACCCACTTGCTCCTTTGGGACTTCCCTCAAGAGCTGACACCAGAGCAAGAAACATTGCATGGGATGAAAGCCCAAGCTCTGTTTTTACAGATGGATCCATTGGCTACAAAACATACGTGGGTTTTGAGTGAAAGCTCAGCCCAAAGGGCTTTAAAAAACACGACTCAGTGATGCCCCTGGGCTTGGGGAGGGTTGCACCATGGGAGGGTACCTCCATCTTCTGAGGACACCAAGCTAGAGTGGATCTGTCCCACTGTGCATGAAGGGTTCTTTGTAAAACCAAGTGGAAAGAGGCACGTTACATCCTTTTATCTGAATGACACTAGCTTAGGTAATAGTATTTTACTCCCTGTGGTGCTAAGCAAGGCATAAATCCTCTGAGAATTGAAGTAATAGACATAAGCCCTCCCCTCTCCTCTTCCCCCTGTGACTCCACTCTTCTCCACTCCTGTATTAATGGATATTTTATATCTGGAAGGGATTCAAGAGTCTGTAGTAGGTAGTTAAACATCCAGATGTATCAGTAATAATTATGCTCAGCTTGGGGAGGCAAGGCACTTGAATAACAGGCATGGTTTCCATGGATGGCTACAAGATTATAAACATAAAATTTATAAGTGGAATGGGAACATTTGGTTTATTTTCTCTTCTCTTTACAATCACTGCAGTTCAAATTGAAAACAGTGAAGGGTAGCAGAGCCAGGCAACAACCTGAAGACTGTAAACAAAATAATTCATGTCTTACTGATGGGATATGGTCATATAATCAGTAAATTAATTTAGCCTACTCTAGTTTCACCATTAACTTTCTATTTTCTCATTTCAATGGCATTTCCCTGCCCAGTTTATGTCTCTCCTCAATACATATTGTGCTATAAACCAGAAGCAAATATCTTGAAGGGTAAATAAAGAGGTAACGAGTCTACAAAAAAGATGTTATTGAAGTACATTAACTTCTACTTACTATCTTTTAAAATTTTTTCATCCAAGATTCATTTTTACTATTTGATTGGTTTCCAATATAAAAGTAAAATGCCAAGATATTTGATTTTTACACTGTGTCCTTAGTACCTAACAGCACCAAATGTTTCCCTGAGACAAGACAAGTATTTATGACCTGGAAAGGAAGGAAAGGCTTGCAAGCCTGAGGGTATGAAATCAGGATGACTCAGAACAGGAGCTGGAAAATCACTTCAAAAGGTCTTCCTGGCCCTGATTTGGACAGTTGTTGATCTAAGCCATGGTCTGGCAAGAGAGGAACCAATAATTCGTATTGATTTAAAGCCATCTCTGCTACAAAACAAAGCAGACACCTGATATCCATGTGCAAAACCTGTCTGTGCAATAGCGCATCTGTGACCGTGTGCAATTAGTGCAATTAGACGGCAATTTATATGTAAATGCCCATCCAGTCAAATGTGCCTTCACTTAATTTGTGAATGCGCTGGAATATAATTTCAGAGGGGTTTTCTGCATTTTCAAAACCCGCCCTTTGCTGGTGCAAGGATCCCACAGTGCCAACCACGGGTGCGGGGCTGTGACGGGGCGAGGTGCCGGGACAGGGGTCTGTCCTGGGCAGTGCCATTCCCCTGGGTCGTGCCAGGGAAGCAGCAGCCAGCTCACAAGAGTGGGTTGCACCCTGCGTGAGCTGCTCTCCCTCCCCGCATGAGGGAGAGCTGCTGTCTCCTCTCCTGGAGGATCTCTCCCTGACTCCCAGCACTGAGGGCCTGGAGCACGTCCAGCTGCTGCCTCAGTGCTGCCATGTGTGAGCTCAGGCCAGAGCAGCCATGTGTGAGCTCAGGGACGTTTCAGGAACCCCATGATGTGGGTATAACCCACCTGATGGAACTGTGATCTCCCATGAGCCAAAACCTGGGGCAGATTTGGGCTCTGGCCTTGTACAAGAGCAACAGTTGGGTGTTAAAGCTGGGAGCTTTGCACAGGGATGTGCCTCACTGGCCATGGCTGTCCTGAGAAAGGTTGGGCTGTCACTTGAACCTTGGCTCTCGCCCACTGTCCTCAGGTGACCATCAATTCGTCTTTGGCAAAAAATCCCATGGTAACAGTCCTTTGTGTCCTTGACAGGCACCCGAGGGCAGGAGGACCCCAACCTCTTCAGCTGCCAGAAAAACACAACCTCTTCCCTCATCTCTGCTTGGAGCAGCTGCGGAATTTGGATGGGTAAGACCCGTAGGTCCATGAGAGTTGACAGTTGTCTTAGGTTACAGTGTGAGATGGAAGCACAAGTCTGTGTCCTATCAGCAGCTGTTAAACCCAGCTGGGCCAGGGCTCTTTGTCTCTTCCAGGGCACATCCCTGATAACTCCCTCCGGGGATTTCTTCTGTCCATGGGCCACCAAGCCTCACTGCAGGGCTCATAAAATTCCATCATCCCACTGCGAGATGCTCTGCCCAGGGGGAGGAACCGAGCATTCCCACCTGGATATAATCTGAGCTTTGGAACACCACAGGCAGCCCTGACCTACTGGATTCCCAGAGGACAAGAGCTCCAGAACCACCACTGGACCTTCAGAGGAACACCAGACCCTTCCACAGGATCAGCCCTTCAGCAGAACCACATCCATCACTGCAGCAGGGCTGCAGCCACCATTTAATGGGACTGCTGGCAGCGCCCTGCCCGGCAGGGTGTCAGGCTGGGCCCTGGCTCTGGCAGTGCTCCTGTACTGCTGCATTTATCTTCATTTTCCTGTTAAATTGTAGCTCTGACCTGGAGTCTCCCACTGGTTTGCTCTCAAACTGGTACAGCAGTGCATATCAAAAGTCTGTTGGATGAGGTAAGTAAAGCACAGCCTCTCCCCCGACACGGGTTAGAGGAGGCTGCTGAAGTCTGTGCTCACGGAGGGCACGAGCAGCAGTTGTGTGAGCGCAATATGCAACGTGCACATCCAGGTTTACCAAGAAGAGGATAAATTTTAATAGCAGGAATATTTTAACTGTTCAGCATGTAAACAGGGTTCTGTGCTGATCTGATCGATGCTGCTTTGCAGACCACATTTGCCATGGTGCTATATATAGTGTTCCTGGAGTTTTATTTAATAGGATGGTACATTTGATCCTAATGTGCCATCTCAGAAATAATGAAGCAGAAAAGATCTTTATCTTCTGTGAAAGTTGCAGTTATTGGCAGCCATTCAGAAAAAAAATAAAAGTAATTGCACAATCTTTGGAGATATTGTATTGCTAACTGATTTCAGTGTGAAGCTTGGGTGGTTTTCATTCTGAGTTAATCAGGCAATGAACCATATATGTTGCAAATACATCACTTTCAGACACTCTCCACATATTGACAAATACAACTGCTGGGGCTGCTGCCTGAACCAAAGCTTTCTGTACCTTTGGAACCTTCTTTTGGAGCAAAGTAAGTAAATAAGTGAGCAGAAGAAGGAGGACTCTTCACAATGTGCTAAAAGCACTCCTCTTGTTGGAGCACGGCACCGTTTGCCATTCAGCTGCATCATTTTGGAGCAACTGATGCAGATGGCTCAGGAACTGGCATGTTTGGGATTGCTCAACGTGCTAAATATAAAGCTGGGAGTGGAGACAGGGCCTTAAATTCAGCAGGACTCAGCGATGCAGTGATTACATCTTAGTGCTGCTACCTGTGGCACAGGACCTGGACACCTTGTGAGGAGCCCTCAGCAGCCCCAAGGCGGGCGTGGGGCAAGCAAAGAGCAAACCAGGAGCTGCTGAAGTGGCAGGAGGTACTGGAGAGAGGTCTGCAGGGCTAGCAGACCCCCTGAAGATGTGTCTCCATGACTCCAGGATCATGAAGGCTTCTCCACTGAGTGTTCAAGTCCATCCTCCAAGGACAGCACCTAAGCCATAGGGCTGTCTCCATGCTGAGGGGAGGAGGCAGCACCAAGGCCTCTGGCTGGGCAGTGAGGTTCCACTGCACCCTCACGCTCAAGCTCAGTGAGCATGTGAGGGAAAATGCAAGGAACTTTAGGATTTTGAGAAGCTATACTTTGAGTTTGTGCCCCAAAGTGCTATTGAAGCTGCTTGAAACCTCGTTGTGAATCTAGCTCCATGAAACCTTTGAACATCAGGCTTTCCTGAGGGCTGGATGAGCTCACCCTTCTCTCCCTGAGGACTTTCACTTTCTGAACAGCAGGAGCCCAGGATTCTGTACCCACATCCATGTGAAATTGGGTACTGTGCACACGGTTGTGTGACAGATGTGGGCGTGGAAAAGCAGGAGCACAACACCCCCAGGTGATTCCTAGCCCTGGAGTCCCAGAGGCAGCTATGGGGACAGCTGCATTTGTGTCACAGGATCAGCTGGGAAATAATCAGAGGTACCAGTGGATGGATGGTTTCCTCATTGCTGATAGCAGCTGCAGAGCCTCTTTCTCTTCTGCTTTCTGGCAGGGCTGGTTTTGCCACCAATTCGTTCAGGTTGTGCTGGAACTCAGGAACGTTACAAATAATTCATTGGAAAGACAGTGAGCAGTGATTGCACAATAGGAATTGTCACAAGAACACTTTCTCACAGGGTCATGGGCAGAAAGTCCATCAGTTTCCAACAATATTCCCTAAAAGATATTTGGAACCAACCTGGATCCCTTTGTCTACCTATAACTTGTTGGTGGGTCACCTCAGATGGGTGTTAGAAAATAATCTAGTTTGGAAAGGCTTTCTGAAAGTTTTCTGTGTCACTCACAGCTCAGAGCAGGACCCACCTGCAAGTTGGGTGAAGTTGCTCATGGTCATATCCAGTCAAGATTTGAAAGGTTTCTGAGCATGGAGACCCTTGGGGTGTGTTCTCCATCGCACACACAACACACGTCATGTGAAATCCTTGTTTATTTACACTTCCTGGTTTACACAGCACAGAATTCCACCCAAAATTTGGAAATTTGGGTTGGTTAGAGGCTTTGCTGATGTTGCAAAGCCTGTGGGAACAACCCTTCTCACAGAAACTACCCAAAATAGCATCACAGAGGCCACAGCTCCCCAGCATGCAGGAAGCCAAGCAAACGCTGTGCAGTAACATCCTCGAAACAGAGGGACAGCCAGCACTGGCACCATGGGCAAGGGCCCAGCTCAGAACATGAGGCCATGGCCTTCAGGGCAGGAATCTGCAGAGCCTTGTCCCTCCCCAGGCTCTCTCACAACCTGGAAATGTGGGGATGGTGCCTCTGCTTCGCTGTATTTATGAAGGGTTCATTGTGAGCTGCAGGTTTTTCTGTGAGCAGCCATGAGCTGCAATGGAGATAGAAAATAATTTATTTTACAATGGAAATTCATGTAATGAGAATGATGAGGACTGGACTATTTCTCAGCAACCTCCAGGGGATGAGTTCACCTCCCTGACTCTCTGCCTTGAAGATATGTCCTTCCAGGGGTGTGAAACACATCCTAAAAGGAAAAATGATCTCTCATATGCTAAACCTCCTCATATGATCACACCTCATTAACTGCTTGGTGTTCACAGTCCTGGACACCGGGTACCTGCCCTATGCATCCTCCAAGAAGGGGAGTTCAGGATGAGCATGAAACCCATCCTCCACAGAGCTGGGAGGGGATGGAGCTCTCTGTGAGGGTGTTTCCTCGGAGTTTTGATGCTCTGCTGGTTTGAATCCTGTTACTGTAACGATTTCCACAGGCTCAGTGATGTGCTCAGCAGCTTCCCCCCTCTGCTTGGTCATGTAAATGTCAATGTGAATCATCAGGACAGAAGCAAGAGTATCGAAACGGCTGCATTTCCTGTCCCAGCAGTGACATTTAGAGCATTATTCAAGCCAGTGATGGTGACAGGGAGGACTTGCAGGAGCTTATCAGAGGATCCAAATCACTTGTGAGGAGCCTCATCAGAAGACGTGTGGTAAAGGGCACCAAATAAACAAAACCATGCCGAAATCTGAGGTGTTTTGGCCTCATTCACAGCACACACAACTTCTCTGGGCTGTTCCCAGAGATCTCTCACCATTCCCCTGCCTTGGGCTGCCTGAGTGCTTTGGGACAGCTCGGCTGCACCTCCGGACGCTTTGGGCTGCTCGTGGATGCTCCGTCCCTGGAAGTGTTCAAGGCCAGGGTGGATGGGGCTTGGAGCAACCTGGGATGGTGGAAGGTGGGAGGTTGGAGGCTGGACGGGATGGTCTTTAAAGCCCCTTCCCACCCAAACCATTCTGGGATGCTCTGATTCAGTGGAGAACTTCATGAATGCTTGTGGAGGGTGGGTAGAACCCGCCCTTTTCACTGTACTCTCACCCCAAAGGCTCCTGACACCACCTCTAGCACAGCCCAGCCTCAATCCATGCTCCCCAGCACCCAGGTGGGCAAAGAATCCTCTTGAATCCTTGATTTTTCTTTGGGAGAACATTTGTCCCAGTTAATCCACATATTTAGCAGGAAGGATGCTGCTGAATTGGTAGAGTTCTTTCCCATTTTCCTTGAGTGAATTATGTACAGGAGCCTGTGTGCTCCTTCTCCCTGATTCCAGCACTCAAGCTTTGATTGCCATCTCAGTGGTCCCACTGAAACCTGTTTTTCAGGGATTTATTATAAAAAACAGCGAAATTCCCTTTGGGGCAGTAGCTTGGCAAACACTTAATCAACGCAAAGATGGGAGCTAAGCTCTAAATGATCCATTTTCAATCAGCTTCTCCCTCAGATACACTCCTGCTTCCAAGATTTAAATGAAGAAAGACTTTTTAGGGAAACTAAATTAAAAATAAAAAATCCTCCCTCCAGCCCCCATGCTGGCAATTATTTCTTCCATCCTAAAAAAACTGGTACAGACGCTCACTGGAGCGAACTGATCTGAGCAGCACAGTCTAAAAATCAGTAAAAGCCCCCTCAGGCAATATCTTTTAGGTTCGCTATTTTCTTCTCTGGAACTTCTCGCTGTGATTTGTGGCGAAGGAATCTTTGTCTATTTTTAATCACCTTCATCATCATCCCTGCTCTCTCCTCCTCCTCCTGGCTCCTTCCCGGGAGCTGCCTGGCTGTCTGTCTGTCGGTCACGTTTGGAAGAGTGACAGATTGCCAGTTGGAAGGGAGGCACAGTCTGGGAGTGCAGTCTTTAGCTGATAATAACTATTTCATCAGCATCAGTTCTCCTGTTTTACAAAGCGCAATTCATAAAAAGAAAACCCTCTCGGAGGTTCTCACAATACATAAAAGCATATAAATAAAATATAAATGAAGAAAACAAGACACATTAATTACATACAGCAGAACAGGCTCCTCTAAAAAGCTTGCTTGTCAGTTTTGATCTCAAGTTTGCTGGTGATATACTGCTTTTTATGGCTGGGGGAAGAGAGCTGGAGAATAATCCTGCCCAGAGAAGAAAGGCCAATGTGGCTGGAGCCTGGACCCACACACAGGCCCTGGGGTCGGGTGGACAAGAGATCCAAGGGGACCAGAACTCACTGAACCACGGAGGGAGAAAAATGATGGGTCCATTTCAAGGTGGGATGGAGCCTTTTGAAATTTGATGGGGTCTGAGCACAAAGGAGGCACGAAGCAGGGGAGGTGGGCACATCCCCAGCCCACCCAAAGCTGATCAGCCGCCTTCGTGTGCAGGATGAAGAATGTCAGGAAGGGACCACGAGTTTAATTAAGCCTGGGAACATCCATGTGTGTACGAATCAATGTCTCTATGAGACAGGGGGAAGTGCTGACAGGAGCCACAGGGGCCAGCAATAATTCATAAGCGGTACAAAACGAAGCTGGTCATGCAATTGATACACAGGCACAGCACGTGTTTGCTCGGGGACAACACGATGCCAGGGGTGGGGAAAGCAGAGCTGCAAACTGCAACCCTGAACTCTCCTGGGGGCTCTTGCCCAGCTCCAGCCCCGCTGGCAGGGTGCTGGGATGGGCTGTGTCTGCAAAAGGTTATGGGAAGCGGATGGTTAAAGACAGAGTTAAAGCAATAGGAGGGACCAAAGGGGTAGAGATCTCACTGGGGATGGTGCCAAAACTCTTGGGGTTATAGGAGAAGAACCCACAAGGTCACTGCTGTCTTGTTTTCATGCCGTGGGACTGAAGGAACACTGTGATGGGGCTACTTTGGAACGAGAGCTCTCAGCCAGAAGGGCTTGGAGACTGTCTGGGTAAAAAATGTTTGGCCCAGCAGGGAGAAATGCCGTGGGGCAGATCTGGACTAGGAAGTCACAAAGTGCCGACTTGACACGATTTCTTTCACAGCTAGACAAAACCTGTTCTAGAAGCTCCGTGTCTTGGGTGCCAGCAACATTTGGAAAGATCCTACACCAGGCAGGGAAGCCTTTGAAAAACGTTGTGCCATCGTTTCTAAACCTTGCGCGCAGGCCCGGAAATTCAGCAGCTCGTGCTTTGTGAGGGCAGGCCCAGGGGCTATCGCTGTGCCTATCAGTATGTGAGGGACATGTGCATAAACATATGATCAGATGAGTGTCACAGCTCCCTGGTGCCGTGCCAGGCAGCATCTGTGTCAGCTGCTGGCAGGGACTCCTGCAAACTCGCGTCTCTCTGCATCCCGGAGTTTATCAAAGATCACACAGCAGCCAGCAGCCTGTGAAAGACCAAATAAATCTGGGCCTTGTCTCCCAAGGTCTCTCCTCGGGTGCTCTTATCTGTGCCAGGAGGAGCAGGGATGTGGGAGGGCGCTGGGCTCGCACACACTGTCTGCACCCCCTGGGTCGCCTGTCTCGAGGGCGTGGAGGTGGTGGAGATGCCTGGCAAGGGCTGGGAAAGCAGCACGAGGCTCTGCTTCTCCACAGCAGCCACAGGAGCCTCTGGGAGGGAGTTTTCCATGTAGAAGTGGGATGGAGAATTGCTGGAGTGGAGGGACGGTGGGCAAGCATCGCCCTACGACCTTTGCTGCCTTGAGGACCTGCTGAGTGCAGGCTCAGGGCTGGTTTGGCTTCATTCTTGTGGGTGTTCAGGATGTGACCACCCTGTTCATGGAGCTTGCAGGTGGATTTAGCACATTTTCTCTCAATCTTAACACTACTGTGCTGGCAGCCCCACTGGGGAGCAGTTTTAGAGAAAGCCTAATTTGGGTGAAAAAATTGCAGGCATCTGAAAACACGGAATGCATTCAGGCTCATTACGGTTGTGTAACCATCTCCAAACTTTGAAAAATATGAAACACATCCCGTTCGTGATTTGAAGTTAATGTAGTTTTGTTGAAAACGTTGTAAAAAAAAAAAATGAAGAAAAATTTGAAATGAACAGATCTGTTTCGGGCCAAAAAAAGCATTCTGTTTTCCCCACGAAGATTTTTTTCCTGATATTTACTGGTTGCAGTACCACTGGGTGGTTTAGATCATGGATCCCTGTGCCGTGGAGCAAGGCCTGCTGGCACAGGGACTTTCTGGCTGTTCAGGATGTCAGTGGGGAGGGACCTGCAGGGCTGGTGCAGCTGTGGAAGGACATGGTCGATGTTCTGATGGCCGAGGGTGTCTGTGCTGGGCCACCAGGACCCAGAGTTGGGCAGTGCCTGTTCACTGGGGTCCCCAAGAGAAGAAAGACAGGAATGCATTGGAGTGAGTCCAGAAGGGCCACAAACATGATCCAAGGGCTGGAGAATCACTGCTGTGGAGACAAGATGGGAGAGCTGGGGGTGTCTGGCCTGGAGAGGAGAAGGCTCTGGGGAAACCTTAAAGCCCCTTCCAGGGCCTAAAGGGGCTCCAAGGGAGCTGGAGAGGGACTTTGGACAAGGGATGGAGTGACAGACAAGGAGTTGTGGCTTTACACTGACAGAGGGTGGGGTTACGTTGGATATTAAGGAGAAATTCTTCCCTGTGAGGGTAGGGAGACCCTGGCACAGGGTGCCCAGAGCAGCTGTGGCTGCCCCTGGATCCCTGGAAGTGTCCAAGGCCAGCTTGGATGGGGCTTGGAGCAGCCTGGGATAGTGGAAGTTGTCCCTGCCCATGGCAGAGGGTGGCACTGGATGATCTTTAAGATCCCTTCCCACACAAACCACTCTGTGATGCAGTGATTCTGTGATCAGCTGCTTTTACTCTCCCAGTGTCCCAGAATCTCTGCTCTGAAGGACAAGCCCAAGATGGGAAGCTCAGCTGAGCTGGAGATGGCACAAGCGTGCCTGGGCCAGCAGCAGTCCCCAGCTGGGCTGCAAGTGGCAAAAGCTTGCTTAACTGCTGTTAAACTACTGCTGGTTTGAGAAACCCCTCTGGGTCTCAGGTTGTGAAGTGCAAAGACTCCCTCAGCACTAACTGCTGTCAAATATTAATGCAGCTCCCCTTCCAGCTCTTATTCACAACAAATTTTCACTGCAGCAGGAAATGTTGCTACCCACAGCTAGTCTGAATAGCGAAAATGTGGGATTAATTGACAGCTGTAAGACTAAACAAGGAGGCTCCTAACTCAGATATCATTCCCTGCCAGGGAACACGCCGTCAGTCCTGGCACGAACAGCAGAGAGGGGCAGGGAAGATGCCTCCAAGGAGAGCCTTCAGTGGGATTGGAAGGAGGGTTCTGTTAAAAAATCCCATGGCCTCTTGACAAAACCGAACCTCTCCTGCCGGGGTCAGGGGTGGCAAGACACGTGCCCAGTGCTGGATGACACAGGGACCCCCACAAGGCTGCCACCGAGCCCACGGCGCTCACTGCAGCATCTTCTCCCTCCCACCCATCCCTTCTGCTCCTCCTGCCTCCCACAGAGGCTGCCCTGAAAAGTGCAGGGCTGTGGGGAGCATGAAGAGCTGATCAAGACAAATCCCAGGGTTCCTGGACACCCCAAACCTTGTCCTGGTCTGTTGTCCCTCTGCCTTGGCAGCCTGGTCTTGCTCTCCAGCCCAGGCACTGAGCCAGGCAAGGTGGTTGGGGAAGTAAAGCCTCACCAGGAGCCAAACCCAGGCATGGTGGCAGCTCCTTGGATCAGGACTCTCCCCTGAGTGCACATCTGAGGCCTGTGTTGCTGCTTTGCTCTGGACTGGAGGAGCAACAGGCGTTTGTCACCAGCACCTCTGAGGATCCACCCTCTCCTGCCTGTCCTTGTCCTCTGTGTGTGCTGGCTCTGCCTGGCCACAGCCATGACCCCTTCTGCGTGGGTGTTAGAAGGGCATCAGTTTGCCAAAGGGACAACAAATCGTGCTGAAGTCCTGCCTCCACCAAAGGCCTCTCCCCCTGAAGAGCAGCAGCAGTTTCTGAGCTGAAATCGGGCCACGGGCCATGGGCCAAGGTTGTGCAGATGGAGATGCTGCACAGACAGACCTTTTCTGCAACCAAGCAAGCCCGAAATAACAGAGTGCATGAGTCCATCCTCCCTCTTTACAGCAGCCTTCATTTCCTTCTGACTCATTCAGTCTGGGTAATGAATTTTCTTTATTAGTCAGAAATCAATTCCTCCTACTCCTGGCCAGTACTCGATGCACTGTGCCATTTCATGTTATCTGTACTTGTGCCTGGCCTGCCACGGAATGTGGCAGCGACTGGAAATTTCAAGCTGAGGGGGCTTGGGAGGCAGTGAGAGCGGGATGGCCTGTGCTCCACAAACACCAGAATTCCCCACTGCAGATTTTGACTGTAAATTTCAGATTTAATCCCACCTCTTTTCTCCGGGTGAAGAAGAACCATTAGCGGGGAGGATGGGATGGAGTCATAGAATCAGAGAGTGGGGTTGAAAGAGATACTAAAGATTATCCAATTTCAGCCCCCTGCCATGGGCAGGGACACCTTCCACTGTCCCAGGCTGCTCCAAGCCCCGTCCAGCCCAGCCTTGGGCACTGCCAGGGATCCAGGGGCAGCCACAGCTTCTCTGGGCACCCTGTGCCAGGGCCTGCCCACCCTCACAGGGAAGTATTTTTTCTTAATATCCCACCTAACCCTGCCCTCTGGCAGTGGGAAGCCATTCTCTCTTGTCCTGTCGCTCCATGCCCTTGTCCAAAGTCCCTCTCCAAAGCATATTTTTTAGTATCTCCTGGAAAATGCACAGAAAACCTTTACATTTTCAGTGGTTGTAATGACATATAACCAGTAAATATCTTTGCCAAATATGACTTCACTCCTTTTGCAACAGTCAAAAAAACCCCTGCTGGTGTTACAATTCTCCAGATAATGTGCATTTGCACTTCTCCCCGAGTGTGTGTGAATCCGAATGCCACAGATATTCCCAGTTTCCCTGTATGGGTAAATGCTGCAATGTAGGAATGTTATAAAATCCCAGGAGCATCACAGGGGTTTGTTGAACACACACAAGTGCAGTGTCCTGGGGAGGATCTAGCCAAGCCCTGGAGAACATCTGACACCACAGCTGCCAGCCCAGCCCTGGGAGTGATTCCTGCAGCTCTTCCCTTCTCTCCTTCTTTTTCCCTACAAACTGCTCCTGGATCCTACTGCTGGGTGTCAGGAAGGGTAATGGAGAGGGCAAAACCAGGCAAATACTGGAAAAGTTGAGTCTGCAAGGTAAATGTGGCTCTGCAAGGCCAGCAAGTCTCTGCTCTTCAGAAAAAAACCCAAACTAATTCAAGGTTTTCTTATAACCACAGTGAAAACAGGGCTCTGGAAAACAAGTGATAAAGTCAGAGAGAGAAATGATAAACTCAGCTAGTCCTACTCAGTGCTTCGTGTTTCTTCTCAGTAAGAGCTATGAACTTGCAAGGTTTTCACATCCAAGGTACCCAAAATTCTTGTAGAAAACAGGAGATGAAAGGAAGGGTCCTAAATACCTGAGTGCTCATTAGAGGGTTACAGCTTGAGACTTAAATACTGCAGTAGCTCTGCTGGGAAACTCCAGTGACCTGGGCCACTGCAGTCAGCTTTGGAAGGCCAGTCCAATTAGCAGCAGCAGCAAGAACAAGTTCAGCCCCTCTTCCCGGGGAAAGTGTTGTTAGGAATCCAAAAGGTGGTTATTTGTACTAAATTTTTGCTGGTTTCAAAGGAATGCACCTGAAAAGCCTTGTGAAGGATGAATGTGGACAGCCCAGCAGAATGGAGAAAAGCAAAGGTCTTTTCTGCAAAAGAGGAAATTTTGGAAAGGAGGAAAAAAAAATAAACAAAATAGAAGTTTTAAAGAGTTGGACCTGACTGAGGGGGTGATTTTTCTTTGCAGGCAGTAGCAAGGAGTCTGTAAACCTGTACTTTGCAGTAAGGAAGAAAGAAATCACACTGTTCTACAAACAGCAGAGAGGGTTTCCCAGAAAGCCCAGAAGACTCCTAATCCTGGATGGCACGTCGATCCAGCACTGTCCTGCTGTGCTGGCATAACCAGGTGCCATTAAGGCATTAAGAGAGCTGCAGATTATAAGGTCGGGGGGAACACTGATCAGAACGAGATACTCAAGAAAACATTCTCTGTTCAAGGTGAATCACTCTCAAAAAGAGAGTTAATGCTAAGGAAGCACTGAAGACCTCTGGCAGAAATAATCTCCAGCAGCCTGGCATACGAGGCTGTGAGGAAGCTGTTTATTTACAGAGCTCAGCAGAGCCTGGTGATTGATAACATTGTCTTCATGGATCATCCCATGTGTGAATCCGGGTGAAGAATCTCCTCCTGCTTCTGGGTTGAACAGGGGAAATGCAGAGCCTTGCTGGGAGCAGTGAGACCCAGGGAACAGGAGCTGTTTGTCTCGCAGACCATCCTGCTGCTTGTGCTGCTGCATCTCCCGTGTCCCAGCTTCCTGTCTGCCCTGCTCACTGCTCCTTGTCCCTGTCCCAGCCCCCTGGAGCTGTGGGACCATCACGCCCTGCGCATCTTCCCGCTTGAAGAGTGTCGTGCCCTGTGACCTCCACATCATCCTGGAGGGGACAGTGCAGCTGAATGTCAAGTCCCAAGCCTGGAAGAAGAGCCTCCAGCTCATCCAAGACTGAAATGTGGTCCTGAGAGCCTGGCAATGAGGAATGGGCCAACCAAGCACAACAAAGGCATTCAGCAGGGGAAAGAGGGCTGCCAGGATATTTGGAAGCTGGCAGCCTGAACTCTGCTGTAGATGCTCACGTGCCACGTGGCCTCACACGTAGGCAAGGCATTAAAACACGACCCTGAGGGGTGTCTCATGGGCTGGAGAGATGAAAGTGGGTCCGTCTGCAGTGGAGTCCACACAAGTGCATTCACACAGGGAGCAGGAGCTTGTAAACCACACTGGTGAGGATTTTCAGTGCTCACTCCCATCTCTGCGGCATTATTTCATTCCATCTAATCAGAGCTGCTGCAGTAAATTTCCCAGTCTCTGATACAAGTCTGGGAGATACACACAGACAGCTGACAGTGAATTCAGTTTTGAGTCCTTAAAGATTTACTTCTTTCTTTCTCTAAGCTGGTTTTCTTGTGTTCAGTGACAATCCAGGAAAGGTGAGACATGGACACACACTGGAGCTTTCAGCAAAGGTGGGATGTATCAGCATTTGGGTCACAAGCTACCTTTAAAACCAAAGAATAATATCATTTTCTGGAAGACACATCTGTAGGAATGGTGTAAAAACATTTTAAAATAATTTAATTTCATTGACACCTTGATGACAGGATAGAAGCTGAGTTTCCAGATGGGATGAAATTTAAGGTGAGATGGTGAGGTCTGAGCCATTCTTTCTTCTGGCTTTCTGAGGTTCTTCATTCAATGGACATCTCTTGGACAATTAATTTTGGGATATTTTTCAGATGCCATCAGAGATGAAAGCAGTGTTGGCCCGTGAATGGCACCACTCAGAACAGCTGTAGTTTCTACCCAGCCTCCACTGCAGGGATGCCAGCACCTCAGAGACAACTGAACCCCGGGATCAGGATGGTTTTGGTGGCTAACAGGCCTCGAGAAATTTGTGGCAACGTTAGAAATCTCTAATAAGCCACGTGGCTTTCTATTTACGTATTTACATCTCTGACCCGATCAAGGCTTGCTCCCAAGTCCTCATTCCCTGACAGAAAACTGAATCTGTTTTTTTTTTTGCTTTGACTAGAGCTGGGTGAGCAGAGCCAGCATCCCAGAGAGGGCAGCTCCAGGCAGGGGACTGCTCATGAAGACATTTTGTTTTTCTTTCACAAACACTGTTCCTGGTGCAGGTATTTAGGGAACAAACAGTCCTTTTGTAGACAAAATATAAGTGGTTTGTCATTATCTTGAGAACAAACTGTTTGTCTCTCCAGCTGTAAACACACTGAGGACAGCTATTTAGTCCTGCCACTACAATTAATAGTAATTTAGGTCACTTTTGCAGTATACACTGGCTGCAGATGTAGTCTCCCAGAGTTTCTTGCTGTCCTGGTAGCTAAAGGATAGAAGGAAAAGAATGATGTGCCACTTCTTCTCTACAATGCACAAGTCACCCAGCAAAACGCAGAGAGAATGCTGCAAACAAGCAGCTCCTTTGTGTCCATGCGTGTGTGACAGAGGCAGAAAACACATCCCTGCTTTCCTGACAGAACCGTTCTTGTCAGGCACCAAAGAGGCCAAGAGCTTATTTGACTGAACATGAGAGGAATTTGCAAATCACGGGGGTTTGCCACCACTCCCAGCAGCCTCACAAATGTAAACTCTCCTTTCTCCCAAACCCTTCCCTCTCTGAGATCAGACACTGCTGTGCACAATGTCCTGTGCTAATTTTTCTCCTCTCCAATTATTTTCCAGCAGGAGCCATATATTTGTGGGAGAGAAAAACTCCTCTTCTAAGAGGTTTCTTGCTGTGTTTCTGGGTCATCAAAGGTCTGATGTGCTCTAAGGAAGAAAATAAGTCAAATTCTCCAGTTTGGGACTGGAATTGAACTCCTTGGCTTTCTTGGCTGGCCCGTTATAGAATCATGGATTATCCTCAGAGGAAAGGGACCCACAGGATCATCCAGCCCAGCTCCTGGCCCTGCACAGACACCCCAACAATCCCACCCTGTGTCAGAGAGCGTTGTCCAAATGCTCCTGGAGCTCTGTCAGCCTTGGGGCTGTGGTTGCTTCACATCCACCCCCGAATTTCCTGACCTGTGTGGAAAGGCTCCTTCCAGGTGAGTGTGTTTGCGCCAGAAAAGGAAAATCCCAGGATTTCAATACCATGAGGCTGCAGCACCGTCCCTGGCCCTCGTTGTTCCTGACAGCACAGGCTCAGCACTTCCATTCATCCATCTATCAAAGTTTTGGGGCTGTTTCTCTTCCAGTCAGTCAGCTCCAAAAGACTGGGGAGAAAAGCGGTGACACCCTGACCTTTCAGGTTGGAGAAGAGGCAAAATACCTTTTTTGCAGACTGCAAAAAGCAAAGTTTGGCTTTTCCAGCGCCCATTAGCCCCATATTTTATACCAAACAAGAGGTAACAGGAAAGAACTAAAGAAGCAGTGGATTTCAAGGAGGGGGAGTTTTGGTGCTGGTGCAAACAAACAAATGTAGAAGGGATGTACAACAGGAGCGTACCTGGGAAAAGTAAGAGGAGTTCCTCAGTGCTGGTGGATCCCCAGGTGTCCTTTGTTGTCCAGCAAAGTCCAGGAGAGAAGAGACCTAAAAGAGAGCTCAGATTGTAGCCCTGGAATGGACAGATAAAAAAAAAAACTGTGGGAAAAGTGTAAAAACGGAGATTATTCACTCTGCACCTGTATCCCCTCGCCTGTTGCTAGCAAAGGATCGCCCAAGCCTTTTGAGAGAAATCCAAGGGCTGTTGCTTGCACTCAGACTAATATTTGACAGTTGGAGAATAATAAACACTCAGCTTTCAGACAAGCAAAATGTTATTGTTTTACAAAATCATAACTTGAGTGTGGTAATTAAAAGCATTTTCATTAGGCTTTGCCAAGTCCGCCTACACGTCAGCGCTCACAACAACTTGTCATCCGCGTGGGAATGGATCCCAAACAAGGGAAGGGCTTTCACAAGTGGTTTCTCCCTATTATTTTTAGACCATTTTCTACAGTTTTCTGGGCTGCTGGGGAGCCATGAACCTGCAGCTGATTAAGAGGAGGAAAAATAGCGGAAATTTCCTCAGGGAAAGAGTTGTGAAGAGGAGCATAACCAACTCTTCTCTGTGTCTGTGGTGGAGAGGGGAGAATTCAAAGGGCTTCTCTCCTCATGCTGGGAAGGGTCAGGAATGCAGACAAGAATTAAGGAAAAATGGTTTCTCGCTCCAAGGGTAGTGAAGCACTGGGGTGGATCAGCCAGCGGGGCTGGGGAGAGAGTGAGAGGATGTGAATGGGAGTGTCCATTACTGAATTTTAAAAGAAGTAGGTTTGATAGGTTCCTGTCAGAAAGAACAAATATGAAGGTAATATTGTTTGGGATTAACTTTGTGAGGTCCCTTCTAGCCCTCCTCTTTGGAGTTTTTGCTAAAATCATATGCCTGACTCAGGGCCAGCTCACAGAGCTCCTCTTACACCTTCAACTCACTCCTTGGGCATCCAACAGGCGAGCTCTGGATTCTGGCATAATAAAACCTGCTGAATCTTTTGGTTTTGCCATATGCAGGACACTCCACAACCTGGATTGGGGTCTGGTCCCTCACCTTTAAAATGCAGCAAAATTGCATCTGGCAGGGCTGGCATGTCCCGTGCAGGTCTGTGAGGGCAGGCAGGGAGCAGCAGGCAGCTGAACTGCTGCATATGGAAGGCAGAAATCCCCGAGGGCTGGCTCAGTGTGTCACGCAGTGCTCAGAGAAACACTTGCCACTGGAGTCTAATTTATGATCATCCCACTCACCTCAGCAAATCCTGTTTATTTTTCCAAGAGATTAATTTTTCTGACCGCAGAATAATTTCTAACCCAGTTTGTAGTGAGACGCCTGGAATGCTGCTGCTGCCCACGGAGCACGCTGCTCCTGGTGAGCACTTGGCACTCGTGGGACACGGGAGGATAAGGACACAAAGACAAGCTCCCACCAAGCCACCTGCTCCCCTCTGCTCTGCCTGATCCGTTCCTCGTCTCGGGGTCTCCATCCCAAGCACCTCCTGTGCCTTCACTTGGAAAA
Organism: Oriolus oriolus; assembly: GCA_013400235.1. Lineage (NCBI taxonomy): Eukaryota > Metazoa > Chordata > Aves > Passeriformes > Corvidae > Oriolus > Oriolus oriolus. Next base: position 442,779 of record VXBT01003358.1, on the reverse strand, counting down.
ATTTCCCATAATAGAAGAACTTTGTGTGGAAGTGGTGCCTGATAGAAGAGAGAGGAGAGGGACAGATCACTTTGCTGGCCACTGTCCCTTGTCACAGGAGCTCTGGTGGCAGCACTCTGGGCTATCTGACCATCCTGTCTGAGTCTCAGTTTAAGTCACTGAGGGCTTTGCCTTCCAGAGCAAGGGAAGTGCAGTGCATCCATAATGATATTCCAGCAGGCATGGTCTTGGTCCCACATTCCTGTGTTCATCCTGTACCAAGAGCAAGGCCACTCGGAGCAAGCCTGGATTCACCACAAGCCTTTTCAAGCCAACCTGAGGAAGGTTTTAAACTTCCTGGTGCAATACATTTTCCTAGGAATACTTTTTTTTTTGTGTATATGAAGACTTTAATAGTTGGCCCAGGCTGTTCCCCCCTCCTTGGGGGAGATCACCATTACAACCTTTGTATAATTTATTTTCATACCAGGAGGAGATGAGTGAAAGAGGCCACATGTGGGTAACATTCCCACCACCACTGCCACTTTCACACTGCAGCCTCAGCACTGGAAAACAATTGCAGCCAGTCTGGGTATTCCCTGATAATCAATTTAACCTCCTTTAATTAAAGCAGAAGGTAGATCAATCAAGCACCCATAATCTGCTACAAAAGCATGTTTAAAAGATCCCTTCTAGTCACTTTTTTTGGCAATAGATGAGCTGATAAACTTAAAACTTTCAGGCTGGGAAGGTCATACTCCACAGTTCCACACCACTCATGGGATGAGGTTGGGATTTCAACAAGAGCTGGTTGCAATGCTCTCTGTGTGCCATGATTATTGCTCTGCCAGTTTGCATTGCTGGCAGAGCTGAGGGCAATGGCATTGCTTTCGAGAAACATTTTCTGCAGCTAAATATTTTATTTTGAAAAGTAAATTATTGCTGTTAATAGCACTTTTTAGCTGCAGACAGCAGGCTTTTTTTTTCCATCTCAAGGGAGATGAAGAAAGAGCCTTTGGGTGCAGTTTTGGAAATGCTGATGTTTGCCCTCACCCCTTACTGGCTCTTGCAGGCGTGTGACCTCTGCAGCAGATCACCCCAATATCCAGTTTTCAGAACATTTCATTAGGCTGGAAAACACTCAGCACTGGGTCCTGCAGGGAGCTGCCTGGAAGCCAGAGTTACTCCACACTGGGCTAAGGACATCCTAGGACGCTGGTTTAATCCATGGATTGTAATCCAATCCTTCTGGGCTGGTTTGAGGACAGGACTCCTCCTCCACTGGGGTGGGGGAAAGAGATACCACCGGCCTCCCCTCCTGGGGCTGCAGGTCTGGATGCTGGGCACTGCCCAGCGCTTCTTTCCCTGCCAGAAAAGAGAAAAATCTCCTAATTCCAGGGAGAGATAATTATCCCTGACCAAGTCCTCGCTCTCTAATCTGCAAGCAGCTGCCAGTACATAATCACCCTGCTCATTAAAAGTGACAGTGCTCCGGCTCCTTGCTTCACCCACGCCCTCTCCTCCTGCACTTGCTTGACATTCTGTCTCATCTCCTCCTGCTCCTGACTAAGCGAGCTGATCCCTTTCCAGCAGCACCACGGACAAGGAGAAGTGGTGATGGCTCTTCCTTCTCGTGCCCTTTCTGGAAAATGAAGGCAGAGCTGAGCCCATGAACCTCAGATCATCTCTGGCTGCCTTTTGCTGCTGCTTGGACCTGATCCTAACTCAGGCCCAACTGCATCCAATTGCTCCCCCATGTACAAATGCTCCTCACTTGACCCCAGTGCCAGAGCTGTTCTCAAGGCTATAGTGGCAAAAAGGGCTGAATGTTTCTGTGGATACTGGGAAAAGTCACTGCAGGGGAGTGAAGTTCTCCTGGTGTTGGGACTGGAGCAGAGTGGTCAGAGCAGAAGCTTCTTCTCAGGGCCAGAAAGCCACTGGTGTCTCAGTGGTGTTGGGGCTGCCTCAGCTCTTCTTCCTTTGAACCTGCTCCTTCCAGACACTGCTCAGACACAGGATATGTGGGCACCTCTCCTCCTCTATTTTTACTCAGCAATACCTAAAAAAGTTGCTCATCTGGGGTATCTCCCAGCCTCTTCTCTCAGCATGGTTCCTGTCTAGCACAAGCTGAAACAGCAGCCAGCACTGATGTCTCCCAGTAAGCATTTGCCTGTCTAAATTGCCCTGTTTATTTTGCAGATGTTCTCATGTTAGTCTGAATTAAATGAGACACCTATTTTCTGTTTGGAGCAGGTTGATGTCTCAAGCTGCCTGCTCCTTTTGGAGGAGAAATTGGAAAAAAAAAACCCACCTGCTGAGTGGCAAAAAGTCTCCTTCTGTCTGTGTCTCAGGCAGAACTCTGTGTGCACATATGTGTGTGTGTGTGTGTAAAGCTGTGTGAACTCCACTTGCCAAGGTGGAAATGATGACAGAAGCCAGAGAAAGGTCTCACTGGCTCTAAAACATAAGGCACCTGCAGGACTCCTGCGTGTATTCCCATGGGAAGGGGGTTTTGAAGTCTCTGAGGTCAGTTTTAAAGCCTGATTTTGAAGCAGCTCCAGCCTGTGTGGGAAAGGCTGCTGGGCAGCTGCTGCTGGAGCTGTCTCTGCCTGCTCTCCCTCATCCCTTCTGGGGCCAGTGTTGGGCCCGACATCCTAATAGCTGTGAGATCCAGCTAATCCCATCACACCAGCGAAAGGGCCCTAAATCATCCTTGTCTGATTCTTGACTCCAAAGAGACATTTCGTGGGTGATTGTGAGTGATACAGTGTGTGGTAATGGACGTATTTAAATGGGATTTATGGGTGACACCTGTCACATAGACCCTTCCATCAGTGACAGGCTGGAGAGATTTGCACAGTGACACTGAGATGTGAGCTGCTCTAAGAGCTCCCTCAGTCACTGGCAGAGTGTTGGAGCCTTACAGAGTTTGTCAGGAGCACAAACCGGGCTCCTTTGGCCACTGGCTGATACAGCACCACACAAAACCCATGGCAAAGACTTGAGTGCATCTTGGCATCGGTCCACAGAGGATTTCCTTAGCCCCAAAGCTCTGCTTGCCTTTTCCTCAAACATTGTGGGAGGTGTTTTGGTCAGTCCTTGGTCACAAGAGCTTCAAAGGAGCAAGCAGCATCCCATAAGGGCCCCACCACATGATTTCTCCTCCCTCCCATGTGCTCCTCACAGTTCAGAGTGTCCTAGAATGGTTTGTGTGGGAAGGAACCTTAAAGATCACCCCATCCCACCCCCTGTGTGACACCTTCCACTATCCCAGGTGGCTTCAAGCCCCATCCAGCCTGGCCTTGGACACTTCCAGGGATCCAGGGGCAGCCACAGCTTCTCTGGGCACCCTGTGCCAGGGCCTCATCACCCTCACAGGGAACAATTTCTTCCTTAAAACCATTCTCCCTTGTCCTGTCACTGCTTGCCCTTGCAAAAAGTCCCCCTCCAGCCTTCCTGTAGGCTCCCTTCAGGTACTGGAAGGCTGTTCCTGTTTGCTGGTGACTCTGGCTAAGGGGGACACTCCCCAAGCTGTGCCACCAGGCTTTCTCCTCCATCCCTGCACAGACCACTCAACCCAGCTTCCTACTCCCCCTTTCTCCAGGATCCACTCTGCTCCCTGGACCTCCAAGATGAGGTTCCAAACGCTCTCCTCCGCCTCCTGCTTCCCTCCATCTCCAGCAGACATCTCTGCCAGCCCCATCCAGAAGGTCCTTCCTGCCCTTCCTGCTGGAGGATTAGCGGGGATATCTGCAATGAGATTATTTCCAGGAGACCACTGGCACTGGCCTGATGTTAACTCGCCGTGTCAGCTCCGCTCAGGCACAGCCGGGCTGCACGAAGGTTCCAGGCAGGATTTCTGTTGTTCAAGATTTTATTTCAGGGGGGTAGATTGGTTTGGTTTCTCCTCATTGCTTTTTCCCCAAGACCTGTGTTTGGCTGTTGACGTGAGGCAGCTCACATCACAGCACTCCCAGACACACACAGAGGCACGGATCAAACAGCTGAAGTCACCAATCAGTCTAAACATGCCCAATATTCACAATATTTTGCTCCCTGAGCTATCGAAGGCGGTTGGATACTACCTTGAATTGACCTGTGGGAGTTGCCTGTGTGAGAACATTTTCTCAGCAGCAACGTGATACATTTCTTGCTTCTTGGGCTTTTGGGTTTTTTTAATATATATCTTTATAATTCTGCCATAAGGCAGCCTTGGATTTGTAAAATTAGCCTGTCATAACAAATTCATGTCCTCATCAAAAGCTGCTGTTGTGCTTCCTCCCAGACTGGAGCATTCACAGACTAAAGCTGCATTATCACAGTAATTTCAAAGTTCAATAGTGTATTTTCAAAAGCAATTGCTTTTAAATGCAGTTTGTTACATAACAGCAAATTTAGACTTACACTTTCCTCAAAATGAAAAGTAAATTCTTTAAATAGTAAGTCAGCTCCTGTTCACTCTTGTCTTTGCTTTTCTTATTCTAAAATGATCCAGCTACACTCGGTGCCCCTGAAAGTGCAAGGTTAGAAGGACTATATGAAGTCTTTTTATCACAAAAAAATGGGATTTTTAAGCCCAGGGAAAAGTGGATTCCACATTTTAAATGTCTCAAAATTCTCGAAAGTCTTTCACATGGCTCTCTGGCCTGAATGAGAATTTGTGCAGAGAGGTCCAGGGCTGACTGGGATTGAGCATTATGGATGGCTGTGCTGGAGATTGGGGTTGATGAGAAGGGGATATCGATGGAAACCTTTCTGATTAGAAAAAATCACTCAGCAAACTCCTTGTCCTTCTGATGCAGGACACCACCTTTATTCTTCTGGATGAATCACAGCCCTCTCTTGTCAGGGTGGAACAAGTTCATCTCCTTCAATTCTTGTCTCCTTGCATTTCCTTGTTGGGATTTTTCTCTTGGCTCCACAACTTCTCTTCCATTTCACTGGTCAGGACACTGCCTCCTCCCTCAGGGTATCCATGGGGACAACCACTTTGACCATTTCTTGCCCACAAAGAGCAGCACAGCCTTTTCTCCACACCCACACAGCATGTCCCTCTCTCTGCCTTGGATGGCCTTGCCTCAGCTCCATCTCATTTTTTTGGGAGGTGCAGACTTTGGACACGTCCAACTCAGTGAGCCACCGAGAGCATCCTTGGCTGGCCAGAGAAAGGAAGACCTTGAGAACCACAATTAACTTGACCTCTCTGTTTTATGTAGTTGTCTTCGGAAATATCCTCAAAACCACCTCGATATTATTCTGCAAATCCATCCCGAAGACTTTCCTTTCCCCTGGCAGGAACCCACAGGTCCTGGTGCATTAAAACCACCATCTATCACACTGACCAACAAAATCAGGCTGTTTGGTTGTAGTGCCTCCTCTTTCTGTAACCCCTTTTTATTTTCCTTTGGTTTATGGTTAAACTGTAAGTTTTGGAGGTGCTGTCTTTTAATCAAATGAATAATAATAATAATAATAATAATAATAATAATAATAATAATAATAATAATAATAATTTGACAATACACATTTCTAATTAGTTGGGACAGATTTTGATTGGTGAATCTACACGGGAGGATGCTGGCTAATAAATGTTTAGATTACATCCCACTGGAATCACTAGGAGATTTTCCTTTGTTTTTCACAGGTGCTGGCTTGTCTTGTAATATAATTTGGGGCCACAAGCGCTGAGCTCGGTTACTGCTGAATCAACACTGCCATGTCCATCGTTTTTCCCGAGAGCTGTGGCCTAAACTGTCAGCTTTGGGAGCCTAAAGGCTCTTGAACTCAAGATGCTGATCATCCCAAACCACCATCGCTGTGCAAAGACATATAATAATTTATATGAATGTGAGCTGAAAAGCTGCAGGAATTTGAGCCTGGAAGTCCAGGGCTTACTCTGCCATTAATTAAGGTTATTTCTTTATTAGTCATTTCCCTTGTGAGGGCTCAGACAGCAACAATCCCAGTGAACAGAAGATGCTCTTAACCTTGCTTTTCCTGGCAGTTTGGGAAATTACAGTTTGCAAATAAATTCTTACCAACTGGTGCTCTGAGCTACACGGGTAAAGAAATGAACTGCAGCAGATCTGGAGCTCGCAGGCCTATCTGTGTGCTGGGGACAGATTTTACCCAGCCCCTTCCCATAAAATATGCTCAATAATCAGCAGAGGTAATGTGAGAAGAAGGAGCAGATAGGCTTTCCCAAGGAGCAGGCAAACAGCGTGATCGATGTGGGTTTTGGGAAGGGTGGGTGTGGGGCATCGAGGACATGAATAGAAACAGGTGCTCACTTTTGAACAGTGATTTCTGGGCTAGACTGCTCAGAGGTGTCAAGGTGCTCCCAGTTCAACCCAGCTGTGGGAAGTGGGAAAAGTGTAAAGAAATGGGGGCAAAAAGGGTAAAATCAGTTCCCGAGGTCACCATCACCCAGCATCACTTGACTCTTGCGTAATCGTGACTCTCACCCAAAAATGTGCTTGGCAACACAAGGAAATTGCCCAAGAGGCTTCCGTGTCCAAGGAGGACCTGGCTGCTGTGGTTTGGAAATAGGGAAGGCTGAGAGCACCCGTGGATTTGCCACCAGAGTCGTGCAGTTGGCTTCTCGTGACAAACAGAAAACTCAGCCATTCAAAGAAAGTTCAAGGGCCTCTCAAGTTTTATATCTTTGCTAAAGGCTGATTCAATCACAGAAGAAATAAAATTTTGGCTCCTGGCTGCCCGTCATTCCTTGCTTAATCATCTCAGCATCCAGATATGCTGGAGCATCTGTGCTCCAGCACAGAGGTGAACCAAGACCAAGTGAGTAACAAGGAGAAAAGAGTGAAAGCAAAAGGCTGAGTATCTCAGGATAAAGTTCACAGGATGAATTAATGAATGATTTTCATAGAGAAATAAGAACTATATTCTCCAAGGAGATTACTCACAATGAACAATTCGATCAGCTCCAGCCTGAAGAAAGGAAAAGGGGAAGAATAAATAGTCCTTCTCCAAAAGGAAAGGCTATTAATACTGCAGTGTCTTAATGGCTCACACGAGGACCATTGTTATCAAGTGTATTTATTAATAGCCTGGATGCCTGAGCATTCATCTCAGTGCACGAGCAGTGAAAAGAAAATTCGTGGATGAATATGAAACTACGTGAAATGATCAAGTCTTGAAAGCTCGGTTAGGAAATTCCACGAGTTCCACGATGGGGCAGTGCGGTGGCTGAACAAATTTGGTGCATAAAAGGCAAAGTAATGGGAATTGGAAGGGACAATCTGGACTATTTATGTCCATTAATGGGTTCTAAATTGACTGTAAGTGCCCAATAAAAGCTCATCATCGATGTGAAATGCGATGGGAACATCTGCCTGGTGTGGTGTGCAGAAGCTCTCAAAGAGCAAACAAAATTTGTGAGCTAAGAAAGGGAACAAGGAAGAAATGAAATCAAGCAAGGTCCTGGAGGGTCACACTGCCAGACACCTCTGTGCTTGGATGCTCATCCCCAGGTCCCACAGCACTGTAAACCCACTGTTGTCACCTCCCCAGCTCAGAAGGAGCAGGAGCATGGGGGAGACAGCCCCAAGTGAAAACTTTCCAGACCTCAGTCCACCAGTGTCCAGGAGAAGTCCCTGTTTTCCAGCCTTGACACAAGCATGTTATCCCTGCCATAAGGTCAGATCCCCTCCCACACCGGGAGGATTATTCATGGAATCGTTTAGGTTGGAAAAGACCTCCAAAATCATTGAGTTCAACCATTAACCAGCACTGCCAAGCCCACCACTACCCCATGCCCCCAGGTGTCACATCTGCTCCTAGTGTTTCCCACCCTGACCTTACATAAATGAGCTCAGGACAGCAGCCATCAGCCCTGTGCACTGGTAGAACCAAAACAGCAGCCAACAGAGGGAACTGTCCCAAAACCTCTTCCAGAGCTGGAGCTTCCTCAGGACCCAGTAATGTCCTTCAGCAATCCAGGTTCCTTGTCCTCCTTTAACAGCACTAATTACCTGCTCATGCACTGTGCTGAACCATTTTAATGTTTTCACCCCACTTCCTCAGGCTCCTTCCTTTGGAAAATGAATACCTGTTGTGGGGAGGGAATTTTGTGATTCTTGCATAGAAATCCCTCCCTGTGCAGCAGCCAAGCCGAGGCAGCAGCATGGATCTTGTCTCTCCCCCCTCTCCACATGGATTCCTCCATCACCTTTTCTGCTCCTGTCACTGCCTTCGGTGGTTTTCACAAGCCTTTTCTTCCCCTCACCTCAGCCAACAATAAACTTCACAGTTTCTGTACGAGAAGAGGCTCTTCCCTCACCTGCCCTGACCCCTGATTGCCCTGGGGTTGCCTTCACGCCCATGAGATGTGTTTGATTTGGGTGTTTGCAGGTGTTCGGGGGACCTGGATTATAAAACTTTACATACAATTTCCTGCAGCCCTGAACTTCAGTGCTTGGCTTTCTGTGCTGGCTGTTTGAGCACCTGTCAGCAGACAATGAAACTTGTCCAAATTTCCTGCTTCAAAATCTTCCCTTATCCTAAGCCTACCACAGTGGACACGGATGTTTGGCAGAACATTTTCCTCGGAGTACAGCTTGTCTTCAAACACCTTCCATGTAGTGCAGCACTTAATACACGTCATGTAGCTCTCTTCCTTTTCAGCTGCTCCATGCACTGGGTTAAAATCCAATCTCATGCCAATTCCATAAACAAGCTTCCAGCTAGCATTCTCTCCCTAATGTCCTCTACTCCCTGCCTGGGTACTTAAAATCTTCCATTACTCTGCTCTTTCTACATATTTTATTGTTTGCTCAGATCACCTCCCAGTCCAGTCTTTATCTCCCGTATAGAAAAGGAGAGATGGTTTTCCCATCTCCCCAGTTATTGCATTTTTTATCTCATAAAGTATGTGGCTAAGCAAATACTCGTGGTCATATCCTTCAGGTAAAACTGATGTATATAAAATATTGTACAAGCAGCAGTGATAACTCCAGTAAGGAAGGCCCCAAATCTGCATAATTCCACTGGCTTCACTGGAGCAGGTCTTCATACGAACCAGGGGAGATGGAAAGTGTTTCCAGCACTGGCCACATTAGAAATTGCTATTTTCAGGTCCTATTAATAAGCTTGCAAAATGTTGTCCTTTGGGCTGAAATTGCCTATAATCAGCACCTATTCCACAGTGATTTCTGCCCTGTTTTGAAAGTCTGTGCAGAATTAGGAGATCTGCTTTTGAATACAGTAAAGAGGGAAATATCTTCCTTTTTTTTTTTTTTAAGTCTTTCTGACCTTTTTCTCTTGGCAGCTCTACAGCTGAATTGGCTGTGGTTTGAAAGATGCAATTTGGCAGGAAAATAGCCCTCATTGGGGAGCAGTGCAGGGCTTTGTATTGCAGGAAATTGGGTTTGATTTGCCCATGCTACAAGTATTCAAAAATTGCAATCCGACCATATGCAGTGGAGGGCTTTTGCTAAGCTGATTAGAGGACATGGAGACCAGGGAATAGGACTCTGCATGAGCTGGGGAAAAAGGGTGTTCCTGAGGGATGGGCAAAGGGACCCCAGTGTGGTGGAGAGGGATGCTCAGCTCCTTCCACCCTCAGCAGAGGATCCCAGAATGGGTCGGGTTGGGAGGGACCACAGTGGGGTCATCTGGTGCCACCTCCCTGCTCCAGCAGGGCCATCCCAGAGCACAGGGCACAGGATTGTGGCCAGTCAGGTCTGGAATAACTCCAGGGAGGAGACTCCACAGCCTCTCTGGGCCCTGCTCAGGGCTGGGCACTGCCCAGGGCAGGAGTTCTGCCTCCTGTGCAGGGGAATTGCCGGGCACTGCCCAGGGCAGGAGTTCTGCCTCCTGTGCAGGGGAATTGCTGGGCACTGCCCAGGGCAGCAGCTCTGCCTCCTGTGCAGGGGAATTGCCGGGCACTGCCCAGGGCAGGAGTTCTGCCTCCTGTGCAGGGGAATTGC
>VXBT01003358.1:387870-432686 GCA_013400235.1 Oriolus oriolus | reverse complement strand
CCCAGGGACAGACTGGGACAGACTGGGACACCCAGGGACACCCAGGGACAGACTGAGACACCCAGGGATGCCCAGGGACAGACTGGGACAGACTGAGACACCCAGGGACAGCCAGGGACACCCAGGGACAGCCAGGGATGCCCAGGGACAGCCAGGGACACCCAGGGACAGCCAGGGATGCCCAGGGACACCCAGGCCCGAGGGCCCCTCTCAGCTGGGCCCCTCTCGAGGCTGAGCAGCCCCAGCTCCCTCAGCCCTTCCTGGGCACGGAGATGCTCCAGGCCCTTCCTCAGCCCCACAGCCTCCGCTGGCCCCGCTCCAGGAGCTCCCTGTCCCCGTGTCCTGAGGATCCAGAGCTGGACTACAGCACCCCAGAGGTGCCCCCGGGCTGGGCAGAGGGGCAGGATGACCACTCTGCAGAAGGCAGGAAGGGCTCCTTGGTGTGAAGCTGGGCTCAGGATGGGCATGAGGCAAGGGCCACCCACAAGCTGCCTTTAGGTCCTGAACAGCCTTTAGCCCAGCTCATACCTGTGGTTTGATTTTGTGTGTTGAACAGTCCAGTCTCTGCACCCCAGTGCCTGTACAGCCATGTTATTGCCATGCACAGGAGCCATCCTGAGCTATTTTCAGTGGCTTTTTCCTGGTTATTTGAGACCTTGTAGGATTAGATCCATACTGCATGATGAAATAAAATTTTTCCCTAGTCTGCCTTGAACACTGGGAAAACTGAGTCTGCAGCAATAAACAGAATCCATATTTCTAATCCATTTTAAACCAGAAAGGAGATTTTTCACAAACTTCCTCAGCTATGAAGATTCTTCAAATCCTCTTCAGTCCCTTTAAATATTAAATCATTCTCATGCACACACGAGGCATAGCCCGTCTCAAAAAGCAGGAATACTGGCAAATCATATTCACATGCACATTCTTCAGAGCAGTTGTTAAACTTGTGGGTGAGCTGACTGAATTAGTGGAACAGAATATTTGACTAAAATAAAAATATCTTTGGGCCTGACAACTGGAAATCAGTTTGCAGCAGTGATTTCTGATAGACAGTTGCACTGCATGAGCAAATTCCATGCTTTGGGAAAAAGGATCAGGAGACAGGATGAATAAGAGGTATAGTTAATAATAACTAAGCATTGAAAAAATTATCCTTCTGAAACATCCTGGACAGCTCAGCTCTCTTTGGTACAGAACTGTGTTTTCCTAGCAGAAGTAATTAGGTTTTAATTCCGATGTAGTTTCAACACCCTTCTTTCATGCTGGTTTTTTGCCTACTCTGAAAATCTCCCGGCTGAAACCGAAGTGTGGGGATAAACTAACGAGTGACCATGTAAATATATCCACAGAGAGGGAGAGATTTGATTAAATTGAGCTCTTTGCATTGCAAACACCTTCCACTGTGGTTTGCCGGGGAGATGAGGATGAGTTGTTGCAGGACGAGTTTCTCTGATCCATGCCCTACCCACGGCCTTCATCATTCACGGCCACTCACTGAGATGTGCAATTCATCCTTTTTTTTCATTCTGCTTACCAATACTTCCCTCCTTCTTCACAGCATGAGAGCACACAAAGCACAAGGAGGGAGGCAGTGCTATTCCTGCCCTGCGCTGCAGCACAGAACCCACTAATTGCACTTTTGGCGATGAAGCCCAATGAGGTACATGAATATAGGGCTCAAAGCTCTTTAAATATGCAGGAAATGTTCCCCTAACAAGTAGCCTTCACTACCTGGGAGCTGCTCTGGGAAGTTCCAGTGACAGAGGAGTGGCTTTTCTGAATTCAGTGTCATTGGGATGGGTGATTGTGCTGGGGGCAAAGTTGGTAGCTGCTGGTTCAGGCATGTGAGGGCTGGGGCTGCTTTTTAATCCAGTTCTGAGGAAATCCTGCACCTCCAGGAGTACTGAAGATAGTGGCCAGGAGGATAATATTATGCAGCTTGATATAACGCCATGAAAAACCTACAGCAGGGCCCCCTGAGATTACACAGGTGGTCACTGAGCCCCTCCTGTTAATGCTCTGTGGCTTTGCTGTGTGGCTGCACTTCTACCATCACACAGTGAATCATAGCCACGGTTTTCTTCCTTGCCAACCTGCTCCCCCATGCCAGTGGGAACAAAGCAGAGACAAAGCCATGGCATGATTTCCTGCCTCTCCACCTATGTCCTTTAATTTGGATCTAATGTTGTCTTTTACTACCTGTCCTCAGTTCTCAGGGCACAGATAAAGAGCCACGGGCTGGGTTTTGGGGTGAGAGGGGGTAACTGGTGCTCACAGCAAGCCAAGTGTCTGTGCAGGGCGAGGGGAGCTCGGGATCACCCAGTCCAGCTTCCCATGGCCATGCCATGCTTTGGGATCCCAGTGTATTAAACAGAAGGTGGGCTTAGGAATGAAACAGCAGCTCTTAGGACCGGCTAATCCCGGCCGTATCAGATTCAGAAATGGCTGCTGATCCAGAGGAAGTGGAAAGAAGAGCCCTTAAGAGAGTGAATTTATATTCTGAGCTTTTGCTTCTCACTCACAGCTGTCTGAAAAACATCACTCCCCCCCGCCCCGAGCTACTCAATGAGAAGAGCACAAGGAGAAGGAACAGCTCAGATCTGGATGGGCTGTTTGTCAGGTATGAATTCTGTCATCCAGCCACTCTCACTTCTATTCAGCACATGTAATGAATGTCTGAAAAATCTGGAAATTTATGTTCAGATCAATGGGAGCTGATTAATTACCTAAGATGTATTCAGATAACAGAGTTGAGAGGAAAAGCAAAGGCAATGCTTTCAAAAATGCTCAATGAAGTAAACCAAGTACATTGCGAATATGTTTAAAGGATAAGTGCAAAGACGACCCAGGCAAGCGAGGTATCAAAGAAAGGAGACATCCAAAAGCCAGTCTTACAATCAACAACATAGACATGAAGGAGAAAAGAAATCTCTAAAGCTATTAAAAATCTGGAAGCCTATTAAAAATGGATTAAAAAAGGTACAAGGAAATCAAATCAAGAGACATGGAGTGGCACTTGCGAAAGAAACCTTTAACAGAGTGGAAAAATTACTCTGTGATCCAAGTGAATTTAAATAGTGGCTCCAGTGATGATGGGGAACAGCACTTCCTGATTTCACAGGCCAGCAGCTAACAGATGGAACGTGGTTGTGCCTTCAGTCCATGGGAGCACTCCAGGGGGCTCATCCTGTGTGTCCAGCTATGCTGTCCTCATCTCAGCTGATTCCAGTGACACTTAAAAATCCAGGCTCTGCTCTGCCTCCTGCTTCAGCAGCAGCTACCCCTGCCCGTGTCTCAGTGGTGTATTTCGAACGGGGAAGAGCACCATGAAAGCCAGCCAGAGCAGGGGAAGTGCAAGTGAGAGCTGAGCCTGTCTCCCAACTCCTCCCTGCACAATTAACCCTCTCAACACCAGGAGCTGCCAAGGGCCCTCAGAGATGCGCTCAGCCTGCACTGCAGGACACAGCCCTGTGTGGGTTTAAGCTCTTTGTCCATGGAGTTGACTCTGATCCATGGACAGGGGAGAAAGCTGAGTTAATATTCACACAGAGAAAGCTGATGAGTTGGTGTCCAGTCTCAAAGCACAGCCCTTCTGCAAAGGACCAACATTTTACCCAGTAAGTGATGGGGAATCCCTTCGGCTGCAGCATCATCTGCCTCCTAGAAACACCACAGCCAAGCACCAATATCTTGGGTGAAAGCAGGTGCTTGTGGAGGTTAGAATAGCCCTGCTCCTTCCAGGTAAATATTGCCCAGGTCTGGTGTTCTTGTGTCTCAATCGAAAATCTACTGGCAGTTCTAATTTTCCCCACTTTCTCACTTTCAGTTTTATTTTGTCTGTACAACCATCAACATTAACACCCAAAACATGACTTCAGTGGCAAAGGAGTAATAGAGTTCCCACAAACCAGGCGATTTTCCCAAGAAAGGCATGTGAAAGGTTGAACATTCAGAGATCCCAGAGGCACTTGAGTGGTGACCATCATTGCTGCACCTCCAGGAGAAGCAACCAGGCAAGTCTGGCTGTGCTGCAGGAATGCTGAGCCACACCTTTCACCTCCTGCCCATGCCCTTCTTTCACATCTCCCTCCCCAGTAAGACCAGAGGATGAGAAAAGACCTCCAGCATCCACGCCACATAGCCCACCAGGAATGTCTCCATCTCTTCTCCAAGACAAGGTTTAGTTTCCTCCTTCCCTCATCTTCAGGAGACTTTTCCAGATCATTACCTCTCTTCTATTAAAAATCATCCCAAATGATTTCATGGCCTGTATGCTGCATTTGTTCTTGTTCCAAGACAGTCCTTTAGCTTAAGCAGTTTTCTTCCTCCTCTCTGTTTATTCCCCCTTCTCTCACTGCACTCAGGTCTCTTTTGGTCATTGTTGTTCCTCCTGCACCAGCCAACCCTCCCTCTCTCTGGGCAGATGAGCTCAACCCCTTCCAGAGCCTTTCCCTGCTCTTTCCCATCGCTGTCCTTCAAGGGGTGAGAGGTCTGCAGAGCTGCTGGATGTGGTCACACCTGGGCAGGGCTGCAGTACTCACACTCACCCATTCCTAGAGGGGAGAACATTGCCTGGGATAAGCCTTTTCCAGAGCTGCACCATGCTGGCAGCTCCCCATCCCCTGTGACAGATGAGTGGAAGCAACTTTCTCTCCTGTTCTGTCATTTCCAAGTGATGAGGCCCAAGCTCCAAGCAGAAATTCCTGTTATTACTCCCAGCGTGCACAGCTCTGCGCTTTGTACTATTACATTTCATTCTGCTTCTGTTACTTCCCTCATCAGGATCATCCAAGTGTTTTATTTGTTATATTTGATCCGATTTTCCATTTACCTTCGGGTCTTTAATTATTCTTTCCTTGCAAATTTATTCTGAGCTTTGCATACCGTTGATGTCTCTAGTTGCCTGGATCCTTTATTTCTTTTTTAAAACAGGAGAACTGGGCTTGTCATTTTTTCTGCTCGACTTATGTATTAAAAATCCCGGAGAGTGGACTCACGATTTTGTGTGCCAGTTCTTTCAGGAGTCTAGGTTGGATTATTTGTTCCCCCTGGCTGCAGTGCATTAAAGCTCTTTCAGTTTTGCTTTCACCTTGGATGCTGAAATTTCCATTTTTATAAATCTCATGCCCATTAGTGATCGTCCCTGTGCCCTTGTGTCCTGCAGCAGCCTCTTGATTGAAAACTGAAGCAAAGCACTCATTTAGGATTTTTTTTCTGCAGCTACATTTGTTTTTTATTTCATCCAGCTTGCTTTCTTTTTTGTCTGTGTGACCTAAGATTTTTTATTTAAAATATGTTTGTAAGTTGTAACTCAGCTTGAGTTTTGGCAAGTCTCATTTTAGTCTTGCAGTTTCTGCACTCTGAGGGAGTTTTTTGATTCATCTCTTCTTCTGTCCCTTTCGGGCTCTTGTTCCACCCCCTGCCGTGGCCAGGGTCACCTCCCACTGTCCCAGGCTGCTCCCAGCCCCATCCAGCCTGGCCTTGGGCACTTCCAGGGATCCAGGGGCAGCCGCAGCTTCTCTGGGCACCCTGTGCCAGGGCCTCTCCACCCTCACAGGATTCCCTCCCAGTATCCCATCTCTCCCTGCCCTCTGGCACTGGGAAGCCATTCCCTGTGTCCTGTCCCTCCATGCCTTGTCCCAAGTCCTTCTCCAGCTCTCTTGGAGCCCCTTTAGGCTCTGGAAGGTCTAAGGTGTCTTTTCCTCTCCAGCATCAGGAACACCTGCCATAAATTTGATAGAACAACCTCTGTTCCCAGGGTCTGCAGGTGACCACGGCCCCTCTCCTTCTGGGAATACTCTAAACACTACTTTTGACATCACTAGGCAGCTGAAGAAAAAGTAGTCGGATTCTTTTCTTCTGTTCTTATTTTGTAACAATAAGAATGACCTCGTTCCCCTACTCACCCAACAGCAAAATCTTATGGCAACAATAAAATAAAAACCGAAACAAGAAACTTTTCTGAGAAATTAGCAACCTTTTCCTCTGCACACATGGCTCCTGTGGTTGGAGTATTATTTAAAAGAGCTCAGGTTACTGATATCGCAATTTAGATCTGACTAAAAAGAGACCCCTCTGCCAAAAGCTGAGGTTTCTCCTCTGCATTTCTTCTACTTGAAGATGCCTCAGGTGCCTGCAAGTGCCATGTCTCTGGATGGGTTTTAAATGGCCCAACCAAACAAAGGAAAAGCAGTTTTATGGTGGGCCAGTGTTTGAGAAGAGAGCCTGGAGAGTCTTGCTGCACACCAAAATATTCTGCAGCGAAGTGGGGCATCCTGCACCAGCCATCCTCATCCTCTGTTTCGTTTATTTCTCATCAGTTTGGGGGTTCTTTTGGTTTTGGTTGGTTGGTTTGGTTTGGTTTGGATTGGTTTGGTTTCATTTAAATGAGTTTCATCATGTCACTGAAATATTACGACTAGGGAGAGACAGCAAGCTCCACTCATTTTTAGAGCCCAGTAGGAAGCATTTTCCATCCCAGTGAAAAGTGCTGAGATGTTAAAAGACTTTCTCAATTCATACTGAGATGAAATGGTTAAAACCATTCTTATTAAAAAGAAGAAAGCATGATATCCCTGAGTTTAGGACCACACAAACCTGGACCCAGCTCTGGCTTTTCCTTGAGCTAGTCGGGCACCTCATGTCCAACCCAATCCCGTGTTTCCTCAGGAAGCTCAGGATTCTGCTGTCCCCAACACTTTTTAGATGTTCCAGGAGGTACAGGAGTCCTCGTGTCACACAGAGCCAGGAGAGCAGAGCTGCAGGGTGAAACGGAGGAAAGAGTGAATTCCAGTGGCTGTGGGACTGGGATGGATGGGAGCAGGCACCTCAGGGAGAAGGGGAGGCCATGAGAGCTGCTGGAAGGCAGGGGAGGATCATACAAGCAAAGAAACACATGCACTCACCATCTCTGGCACCCAGAGATTTCCCAGCTCTTGATTTTCCATATGGGGGATCCTCAATGAGGAGCCATTCTGGGGAGGCCCAGTCCAACCCCAGTGCTCCTGATGGTCCTGAAGGTGCCCTGCTGCTGGCTCCTGCCAGCTACATCCTACAGATCCCATTTGTGGAGTCCCCAAATGCTGTCAGACCCACGGCACAAAGCTGTTAGGACAACCTCATAAATCTCTGTCTTTGGAATGACAAGTCAGCTCTACTGCAAGAGGGAACAGGGAAAGAGATGAGTTCTTTACATGCATTTGGTCAAGAAAAGAGTTCTAGTTTTTGTTTGAGCTGTTAACTTTCTTCACAGTGAAATAATTCCTTCACTAATGAGGTCCAGCCCAACTTAGGAAAAGAAAGTGAGTTCATTCATTTGTTATTCCTCTGATTAACATGATTTTAGGCAGTGATTTTTCCCTATCAGACCTCCCAGATGCCATTATTTGCCAGACAATAAAAGCTTTTTCTAATGAAATCCAGCGTGCACTAATCAAGACTAGATTGGCCTTGACAATGACACCTTTTGCTCCAATTCATGCAAAAACTACCTGAGAATTATCTTAGGAGCACAGGGAAGATTTTGTGGGTGCTGTTGGTGGAGCCTGTGACCCCTCTTTGTGCCGGATTTTCCGCAGGCTGCATTAGTGGGACTGGGCCAACACAAATCTCAGTCTGAGAGCTCATCACACACTAATTTACTGCGGGTCCTGCTATAAATAATGCATCCAGTGGGGAGCTGAACAGCCCTTAGTGGAGTGATGCACTCAGGCTTCTTCCTCCCACAGAGGCCAAACCTCACGGCTGTGCTGGTATCACAGGAGAACTTTTCCAAATCATCCCAGTGACTTCGGATCAGGATAGGAAAGGCTCTGGGATTTAGCCACCTTACATCTCAGTCAAGACATTTATATCTCTGTCAGGTTATTCCTGCCTTTATAGCCAGGAAATGCTGGCTGAAAAGCAGAAAGCAGGCAAAAGATCTGTGCAGATATTCCATGAGGATGAGACGTGGGTTCCTTGTGGGGTTTTCCAGTCGCTCCAGTGAGGGCCGGCAGTGGAGGGGAGGACAAGAATGGTCACAGCTGCACTGTCCCTAGTGCTGCTGGAGAGCGTGGTCTGAGAGACCCTCAGGGCAGCAGCAAGATGCTCTTGGCAGGGATGGGGGTGAGGACTCATCACAACCTCAGTCTAACACCTGCAAGATGAGAAGATTATTGGTCAAGATTTTCTGAAAACCCATTTAAATGCCCTTTTTTTCCCATCCAAGAGGAGGATCCAGGTGATCCAGTCTTCCTGCTATTGCATTGCCTATGCAGTGGGGGTGGAACCTGGAGCTCCTCACAGAGCTGTGCAGTCTGTGCCTCTCCAGGTTTTCAGCACAGGGGCGGTTTTAGTGACAGACTGGATATTTTTGGTTTCTGTTCCACCTCTTCTCTCTCAAGAATCTGAAGAGATCTTGGCTGACACCTTCCCTGCTTTGTGTGTTGTTTTGCTTTTTTTTCCCCCTCCTTATTCTTTCAGTTAACCCCCTCTTGTGTCCCCTTACAAAACCTTGATGGAGCTTTGGCCTTTCTACCCACAAACATGCCACGGCTGTGTGGGGTTTGTACTGATCAACATGAATAATGTAGATTCCTTGGAGTTTTCATGCCTTTCCTTCCCTTTATTGGCATTTCAACAGTGCCACAGATTTTTTGCAGCCTTCTAGTCTCTCTGACACAACAAGCTGTCTTGCTCCCTGTTTCATTGTGGGTATGTTTTGGCCTCGAGTCCCCTCACATCCTTCACAAGGGTGGTTTGTTCTCTCTGTCCATGAAGTTTCCATGGCGCAGGAGAGGCGTTTCCCCAGGCCAGGGGATCAATCGTGGATGTGAGGACCCTACCAACCTCCAGAGTGTCCCCAAGGCATGGAGGCTTCTTCTGGGGAGTGAGCTGAAAAAGCAAATAACAGGAGTTGTGTTGCATGCTCCACTTTGCCTTCACCCTGCAAGGGGGCTGTGCACATGCCTGGGTATGGAGCAGGGATGTGCTGGTGCAGGTGAAGGTGCCACGTGCCCAGGGATGGTGTTGATGGCTTTCTTGGGCAGAGATCCTCAAAGCAGAATAATTTTTGCCCAGCATGGTGTGCAGGAGTGAAACAAGGCCATGCTCACACTCAGTGAGGCCAGTCAGACATTCAGAAGCTGATTTTTGCCAGTTGCTCTGAAGAAAACCCTTCAAACTCTCCTTAAAACTACCATATAATTGACGTAGCTCTTTGGGACCCTTGAGATGTGGGACTCTCCTGTTTGTATGACAGCGAGTTCAACAACAACATGGCCCTGAGAAACAGCCTTTGGGGGTTGCCCTTGGGGTCTAGATTGAGATGCAGACACATCAAGGGCACCTTCAGCTGCCCAGGGCCTCCCCCTTTCCCCTCCAGGCTCCACACCCACTCCTGCCTTGCCCACAGCTCTTCCTACCCCACAAACTCCCCATCCCCAAGGCTGAGCCCTACAACAAGCACCAGGGCTACAGGGCAGGAAGGACACAGGTCCCACTCCGGGCAGCCACCACCACCAACTGGAACCAGAATTCAGCCACTGGAGACTCAGGTTTGAGTCAAATCCCTGGTTACACCACGAGAGTCCCCAGCTTATTAAGCACGGAAGCAGCAGCCCAGCTTTGCTTGAGAGAGGATTTAGGAAACGTAACAAGCTGTTTTGCTGTTAGATGCTGAAAGGGGAAGAACAGAGCTGTAGTAGTTGTGTTGGTTGGTTGGTTTTTTTTTTTTCCTGAGTCCCTTTTTATCTTTTGGCAGCCCTTTGTACAATTAAATAGCTCCACGGGGATGCCATATGTTGCCAATAGTTTTACACTTCTCAGTAGTGGGAGGCTGGAACACTTTCCAAATTGACATGATAGGAACCCATTACAAAATTCTTCTCTAAGAGGAACGGCTAAATGTTCTGTCAAGGAACTGAATTAAAAATAGACCAACTGGTATTGTTATCTCCCCAAAAGAATGCACTTGGCATCGCGCACGACGTGGTACATCTGGTGGTACATCTCTGCTCCTGGGAGCCCCAGCAGGAGCCTGGGGGGCTGTAAGGGCTGAGGGGCAGGGCTGGAGCAGAGGGGGCAGAGGGGTGGGTTTGGGACCTGCGTTCCTTTCCCCACAGCAGCTGAACAATGTGGTCCTGCCAAACCCACTGCCCTGGGCAATGCACTGTCCCAGAGATGTGCCTGCCTGCCACCACGGAGGGCACCAGGGTAGGACCTCATGGGACTCTCTGCATTCGCCTAAGCTCCAGCACCCTACAGATAAGCTTTTTCCTGGTGTGCTGGAGCACATTGTCACCCAAGTGCTCCTCAGGTCAAAGCTGGGAAGTGTCAAATCCACTTCAGTGCTGTGTGTTGGTGCAGCAAATAAAACCTGCTCCAGATGGATTTTACTTCTCTGTGAGGATGGGCAGGCCCTGGCACAGGGTGCCCAGAGAAGCTGTGGCTCCCCCTGGATCCCTGGAAATGTCCAAAGCCAGGCTGGACGGGGCTTGGAGCAGCCTGGGACAGCGGAAGGTGTCCCTGCCCACGGTATTTAAGGTGCCTCCCAACCCAAACCACGCTGTGATTCCACAGTTCTGTGAACTGATTTTCTCACCATTTGTTGCCTTCATGAAAATAGACATTTTTGCCCTCCCCCACCCCCCTTCTTATCTTTGGCTGCCTTGTTCTTTGCTTGTTTGCTCAGGGACTCCTCTCTGCAGGGCGGGTGTCTGGTTCTGCTGCGGGACCCGTGGGGACACATCCAGCACGCAGCTGTGGGCGGTGGAGGGGGGATCTCTTAATAGCTCGATAACAGCTATTAAGTAAATACCACATACTGGAACAAAATGCTTCACTTCACCCTCAAGCAGGGTGGGGTTAACTACCAGAACTGAGTTGTTTACCTTGGGCTGAAACGCCTGAATAGGGGGACTTTGAAAACCTGCTCCCGTGAATTGCTGGTTTCCAAGGGCTCCTGTTCTACGGTAGTGACAGCTTAAATAAGCAGAAGGATTGTCTTTTTGTCTCAGTTATGCCTCTCCTACACTCCCAGAGCATCATTCACACAATCAAAAATTGCCAGTGTGCCGGGTACTACAATTGCACTCAGAGCTGTCCCTTTATTTACTCTGATGCTGTGCTGATATTGAGTTAGTTTTAAAAAAAATAGATTTAAAAAAGCCTCTGTGATTCTTACTTGAAGTTTCTACTGAGAAACAGTAAACCAGCAGCCAAATAAGGAGCCTACCAGGTGGCAATGTTGGGTCAGGGTGAATTGGTCTGGTTTTGGTGTGCCTGGCCCTGGGAGTGAGCCATGCCGAGCCTCCCTGGATCTCTGGGATGAACCTGCCCTGGAGCTGTGTTTGTGGAGTGTGTGCTGGGCACAGGGGAGCTCTGCTGAGAGGAAGGGTGTGTCAACCTGGCTGCACGACACTTTCACGGGGTTTGGACATCTCTGTGAGCCCTATGAACGTGTCTGTGCTTACAGACCTCTGTAGGCCTCTCTGGAGCCGTGTCCAGGGGCAGATGCCGCAGGAGATCAGCAGCGTAAAACGCACCCAGTGGCATAATCCAGACAGCTGGGCCATTACAGTTGCTAAAACAAGAGATTTCTCATCTGTCTGCCAAAAACCCCCCAGAGGACAGTACCTAGCGGGGTAGAGCATATCCAGGATTCTGCTGCAGCAATGCCATTTTGGTTCATTAAAAGTTAGAGGATAACGCTCCAATTTTTTTCCCCTTTTTGCCCTGGGGATCTCTAGATCAAACACCACCCCAGCTCCTTCTCCTCCATGCATCCCACCACCACAGCCCACAGCTACGGGGAGGGCTGGTCCCCACCCTGTCCCCCCTCACCACCTCTGAGGGCTCCCCATGGGCTGAGGAGGCCTTTGGGTCACCCCTTTCTGGGGGGATGCTGCAAACTCTCCGTGCCTCTGGTGGGAGCAGGTATGGACCCACCTGTTCCAGAGTCAAGTCCAAGCCAGTATCTTGCCTTCCAGGCAGGAGGAAGTGCCTGTAGGCTGGAGTAAATCAGCATTTCAGCCTCTGAGACCAAATCCAGCCTCAGGCAGGTGGAGGATTTCAGGTTCCTTGCAGAGGAGCCTGGACCTGGCTGCTCTGGCTCCCCTTGTGATGGTGCCAAATTTGAGCTGGGCAGAATTGAGGTCTTGAAGGACTGCACAGAATTGGAATGATTTCCCCCTCTTCTCCTTCTTGGGCCCTGAGTGTGGCCCCACATGGGAGGATCAAGCCACCCCTGGAGGAGGGAGATCCATTGTGCCTTTCCTGGGATGTGCAGAGCTGCTTGGCTCATGGAGGGGCTGTGGGGGCAACCAGAGCTGTCTCTGTGCAGGAGCTCAGGCTGGATCATTGAGTTCTGTCTCCTCTGAAGCTCAGTGAATCTGGAAAACCATCTCCCCCTGTCATCTGCGCTAAGAGATTCACAGCACCTGCACAAAAGTGCTTTCATGTCTGCTTCATGCATATTGAGAGTTGACATTAAAAGAGGGGGAAAGAAAGAACAATCCATTAGGCTCTGTGCACTAAATCCTAGATTTCAAACTGACACTTCTAAAAATACCTGTGATATGAAAGCAGATACAGCATGATAATTATATACTGCAGGTCTATTGTGCCATTGTGTTCTGTATGGGATTCCAGGAGCAAACCAGCCTGGTTCAAGTGGGGAGCCTTGCTGCTGGATGGATTAACATCATCAGCATCTCAAAATGCTCCAGACCCTGGACCAGGGCTCTTCGGTGCTGGGAGTTGGCACTGGGTGGCTCTTCCTTGCCCAGGTTTGATGTATTTCTTTGAGGAGTCCTTTGGTGGCTGGCCTGAAACCAGTTTCTTGTGTGAAGTGGTTAGCATCTGTGCCTTCCCACTTTCTGGAGAGATTTCTCATGTCCTTGGATGTGGTAGAAAGAATGTGTCATGAAACTACTGACCTTGGGTTGGCATGGGGGATCCACCCAGGCTCTGAATCATTTAACCATGGGAAAGGATGAATTTTGTGTGTTCCTGGCAATTTCCTGTAGTTACAGACTTCAGTGAAAATTAAGATTAAATTGTAGGCTCATTAGTTAATGATTTAATTTTATATAAATAGACCCAGTAAATCATGTTCATTATTGCATAATAACACAATAATGTGTTTGTTTGTGTTTAAAATGATCTCCATAAGATGCACCATCCGTATCCCTGCATATGAACCATCTCCCAGCTTTCCCACTCTGACTCAGTGACAACACGGGACAGATTTGCCCAAAAATCAAGCCTGCTGCTAGAAGTCTGCTGCCTGCCTGAGAAAACATGGAATATCCTCTACATCCAGGCAAAACAGCAACGGACTGGTTTGGAAACAGCTACTGAGGGAGCAGGAAGGAAGACAGACCCACGCTGCAAAGTCCCTGGTGTCACCTGAGTGTCC
This sequence comes from Oriolus oriolus, assembly GCA_013400235.1. Classification (NCBI taxonomy): domain Eukaryota; kingdom Metazoa; phylum Chordata; class Aves; order Passeriformes; family Corvidae; genus Oriolus; species Oriolus oriolus. The sequence goes on along the minus strand of VXBT01003358.1, from coordinate 419,284 downwards.
CTGGTGCTGGGATCTGTGTTGCATTTTGCAGCTTGCAATGATTCTGAAAGCCAAGTCCTGGTCAGGTGGGGTTGGAGAAGGTCCCATTCCTTTGGCAGAGGTTCTTTGGGAACCTCTGGCCAGCTCTGCCAGCCTCACCTCCCACTTCCAAGTTGCCAGGACACTGTGATGATAGTTGTGGGTTTAGCAGGAGAAGAAGCCGGCTGGGATCCTCCAGATGAAAGACTCTATAAAAAGGCAAGTTATTCCCTGTAATTTAAAAGTATTGCCAACCCTAAATGTTAAAAACTTCTGAGGTCCTCAAACCACAGAACCAGCCAAACTGTCACAAGGTTTTCACTTTTAATTGGAGCTCCTTCTTATTTTCCTTCTGGTTTTCGAGCCTGGGTTTGGGACCTGTTCTCATTTGCAGGGAAAACTCACGATGAAGCACAAGCTCTCTGGGTTTCAGAAGCGAAACCTGAATCTCTCTCCATCACGTGTCTCTCTTAGAAATGGGGCTTCTAAAATGTCAGAGAGGGGGGAGCATCCTGACAACAGCCCCAGAGCGGAGCATGTGCCCCTTTGCTTCCCGTGCTTGTCTCACACGGCTCCTCACACCTCTGCCCCCCTTCCAGCCACTCCCAGAGGGGAACACAGACCCCGAAGGCAGCTCTGTCCTTTCCCAGGGAGAGGCAGGGCGGCTCGGCAGAAGAAAACCACTCCTCCTGCTCTCTGAGAAAACCATCTGCCTTTAAGTGGGTCAAAGAGAGCTGTGAAGTTCACACGTCCCCGCTGTGAGAGCATGGGACATGTGACAGGGAGGGTGCAGATCTCACCTCTGGTGCTGAGCTCTGCTGCCAGCAGAGGTGGCCAGGGCAGGGGATGTGATTGATATTGGTGCTCAAGGCTAGAAAACCCCTCAAGAAGAGCCCCACAGGAAGGTGATTAGTTTTTATATTTGCTTGTTGCCTAGCAGGGATGGTCTCTCCCATGTCCACCCTTCTCTCCTGGCAGTGACTTCTCTGTGCTTTAGGAGTACTAAAAGCAAACACCACCCAACCACAGTGTTTCAGAACTGGGGTTTGAGCCTCTTTGTGTCTCTTCCCGTGCTCAAACCACAGGTTAGGCTCTCAGCTGATCTTCTGGAGGCACCACAGCACAGGCAGAGGTTTGCTCCCACAGACTCACCAGCTGGGGCGTACGAGCAAGAGTTACAGTCCCCTGCCAGGGAACTGAGCCTGGCTCGTGTCCCTTTCCTCAGCAAACGTGGGAAACAGATCCCAGGTCTCTCAAATCCTTGGTTAGTGCTGTTCTAGAGGTAACTCCTGCATGAGGCATGGCCACATGCCCAGGATGCTGAATACGTGGTGGGAGCATGAGCTGGAAATGAAACTTTCAGGGGCTGAGATGGGCAATGCCACACTCCCAGCGTTGAAAGGGCTGGAATGGGATCCCCCAGTGTGCTGTGGAAAAAGCTGCACCTCTGTGCCTCAGCTTCCCCCTCTGCTGCTTCTGGAGGCAGGCTCTGACAGGCATTCCTGGGAAATGCTGGATGAAAGGCAGGAGAAGGAAACCTGAGAGGACAGAGCAAGCCCAGATTTGCTCAGGAGCCCCCCTGGCAGCACCAGGGTCTGCAGACAACTCTCTGAGGTGGACAGGGATGGCCCTGGGGATGGGATGCCGTGGCCTTTGGGGCTGCTTTACTATTACAGCTCTTTCTGTCTGGCTTCTTCAGCATTTGCCCAGAGCAATGAGGCTTTTTCCCAACTGGAGACCCCTTCTCTTAGCACTGACAAGACCCAGACCTCGAAGGAGGAGTCAGGGAGCAACAGGCTAGGAGGTGGGTGAAGGCAAAACACAATTTCAGTGACTGTGTAACCCTGGCTCTCTCCATATGTGCTTTTTCTTGCCTTTCCTCCCAGCTTTCAAGAGTCTGTCACAACAGTTTTCCACTGAAACACCTATCCTGGCAGGAACCTTACTTCAGATACCGTTGTTTGTGCAGTTTCCTACGAATATGGGCTGCTATAAGGACTTCCCTGCTTGTTTAAGGTCACTCACCCTGCAGTGCATCTCCCTATCAGTACCAGGTGCGTGTGTAACGCAGAGAGAAATTCTCAGAAACAGCAGCTCTGAAACTACCAGGAAATTAGGACAAAGGGAGATACTACATCTTCCCTCGTTATTTTTCAGAGAGAGGAAAAAAAAGTTGCAAAGCAGGAAGAGAAAGGGGGTTGTGTGAGTAGCAGAAAAGGAAAATAATAATAGGGGGAAATTTTAAAAAAAAACACCATGGAGAAGGAAAAAAGCAAGGGCTAAAGGTGGGGGAAGGCAAAGCCACCTGTCCCCATGGGTGGTGCCTGGGCTCCATTACTCGATGGCTCTGCAGCAGGTGCTGCTCTGATCCCACATCCTGCCCTGCTCTGCTGATAACGGCCCACGGGACCCCTGCCAAGGGCCTCATCCCGGCGTTTATGGCTCCTTTCTGTCTCCAAAGGATCTCTGGGTGTGCAGCCGCAGGAACACGTTGTTTGTACACCACCCGTGAGGACAGAGGTGTGCTGCCCTCCTCTGCTCGGGCTGCCTGAAGAGGGAAATTTGGGAGATAAATGAAATAAAAATGCCCTGTGGGTAAACCCCAGAAATCCCGTGTAGCTTGGCTTGCTTTTTACAGGATTAGCTATTCCTCTGCATCATCACACGGGGATAGACGTGCCAAGCGACCACAGATTACTGTCGCTATTAAGGTCACCTGCAGGAGCTACTCCGGATTCCCTCTGATAGCACAAAACCCGAGCCTATTCAAGCAACGTGAAGTAAGACAGGCTGTGACAAATTTCTAAGCTACTTCCCCACCGCTTATCCCGCCTCAGCCACAGATCCCCGCCGTCGGTGTGCCGAGCGCGCGGAGCAGGGGCTGCCGGGGTGGGCACGGCCAACGTTCGGGAAAATCAGGCGCCTCCGGTGTTTGCCGGCAGGAATGGGAATGATATTTGTTTTCTGATAACGAGGTTGGTACTTTGCTCTTTCGCAAGGTGGTTTTCAAAGGAGTTACTCTGGGGAGGGATTTAACTCCTTCCAATAACCTCTGTCCCTGCCTCTGCCCACAGGAATGACAGAAAACCTCTTGAAGCTCCTGAATACTCAAAGCTATCCAGATCCCCTTGCTGAGGGGAAGAAAGGTCCATCCCAAATGAAAGTCATTACTGCTGAAGCTTTTAGGAGTCTGGCAATGGCTGTGTTTCACAAAGCATCTCATCCCTGAGAAAAGTGCTCTTGGGCCTGGTGCCTCTCTCTGCTCTCACATCTCCCCCTTGGGAGAAGGAACCTGGAAGGACCATTTGGGATGCAAAGCCCAGCCCCACGTGGGGACTGGTTCCCTGGTGATCCACATCCTTTGGGAGGAGTGGTGGTGCCCACACCACTTCCTTTGGCTGAGGCACTAACTAGTTAATCAGAGAAAGTCAACTAGGAAAAAATTATATTGGTGAGCACTCTTTGCCAAGTGACAGAAAAAAGATGGTGATTCATTTCAGGGGGTAACTGTAGTTCAAAGCTCCTCAGAGAAGGTTAACTACTTGTGACAATATGCCCAGAAATAATTTATTTGGCAGGGGATGAGAAAAGACAAAAAAAAAATTGAATACACTATTTTTGGATAGTGCTGGTGAGCCAGGACCAGGGAGCAGAACAAATGGATGGGTCCACGCAGCCAAACCCAATGGGATGGTGGGTCCCACACACACCTGCACCCATGGAACATTGCAGCATCAAGCAGGAGCCGGCCCTGCTTGAATCCTTGTCCCTGGAGTGCCCAGCCCTGTCCCTCTCCCACCCTCAGCCTCCCCGAGTTTCCATGCTCCACGGTGGGCACGGGGCCAGTTTGCTGGAGGAGCCTTGGAGAAAGAAACCCTTGGTCAAGCAGTAAAATTACTGGGGAAGTGAGAGCTGTCATGCCAGGCATCAGCAGAGCCGCAGCAAGAGCCCCCTGATTAGTATTCCTAGAGCTCGGCACTTTTTCGAGAGAGAAGCACCTACATTTAGCAGCCAGAGTAAATATCAGGCCTTAATATTGTGTGTTAATAGACTCTCTTTTGCAGCTACTGATGACTGTAGTTTTGGAAAATTTATTGTTGCTATAAAACGAGTCTCTCTCTCTCTCTCTCTTCCCTCTCCCTCTCTCTTCTGCTAATTGACAAAGAGGCCCAGTAATTAAAGGACAATAAAAGTTTTCCAGTAATTAGTTTCTCTTGTTTGGTTACAGGCCATCAATTGTTCTTTAATAATACCAATCGTTAGCATGCAGTAGTCAGTGGGCTCTCAAAGGCTTCTGGGGCACAACCACTTACCAACACTACACATTCCATTCCCATGAGGGCATCCTGCATCCAGCGGGAGATTAACCCTCTCCTAGGATGAAGCACTCCTACCCTGCCTTCGTGTTTTGGGGTAAACAGCTCACATAGCTAATGACCAGGAGATGGCAATTAGGCTAAGGTAATTATCTGTACCTGGGGAGGAGCAGGGGGTAGAGCAGCTCACGTGGGCACAGGGCAGGGCTCTGGCAGCCTGGGGTTCTACGTCTGATGGAAGGCTGCCCTTCAGCACGCCCTGCCCTGCTAAAATTCATGGCAAAATATTCTTTCAAGGTCTAATTTTGCAGAGGGGCATTCCCACTGATTCCAGCAGGATTAAAGGATGAAGTACTTGGAGGGGTTCTATAAGATGGGGACAAAGTTTTTGGCAGGGGCTGCGGAGACAGGACACAGGGTGATGGTTTTAAACTAAAAGAGGAGGGATTCCCATTAGATATAAGAAGTTTTTTAGAATGACAATGGTGAAACACTGGCACAGACTGCTCTGTGAGGTGATGGCTGCCCCATCCCTCGAAGTGTCCAAGGCCAGGATGGATGAGATTTGGAGCAACCTGGGGTAGTGGAAGGTGTCCCTGCCTGTGGCAGGGGGTGGAATGAGATGAGTTTTAAGGTCCCTTCCAACCCAAACCCCTCTGGGATTAAGTGACCCTATAGTCAATAAGCAAATCCCAGCTGATTACAACTTCATGTCTGCCTTCCTGAATGCTGCATTTTGAGCTCGAGGCTGAACTTGTTTGTGAGATTTGGCACCCATCTAGGGTGGGCTGGACAGCATTCCCTGTAGGCCTCTTTTCCTTTGCTGGACCCAGCTGAAGCTGAGATGAGAACAGATCCAGAGAGGCTCTCTCCAGGAGAGACCTCAGCCTGCAAAGGTCTCAGGCTCTGATCATCCTACATCAAACTTTAACCACAAGATGAGATCCCAGTTTAAAACAGGTGCCAAGGATTCCCTAATGGTGGAAGATCCCACATGCAAGAGATGCCGCCCTTGACAGCTCCTCCTCTCTACCTATGATGCAGGTACCTCAGCAGGCCTGGGTGTCCAGCCTGGACTGAGATCCCAATCCAGCCAAGCTCCCTACCACCCACCTGCCTAATTTCAGGACAGATGGATTTGAGGGAAGTATTTAACAGGCAAAGAAGAGAGAAAACCCTTCTCCTCCACAAGGAGTTTCACGGGCACCTTATCTATACACCTGACCCGCAATTCATTTGGAAGTTCTCTCTCAAATGAAATCCTTCTTTGGTTCTGTGACTGCTGACAATCTTCATTGATGCTGCTGGTTTTTCCATCACCTTGGAAGCTGTGGCTCCTGGAGCTGGGCCCTGCCCAGCAGTGTCAGCCATCAATCAAAGGGAAAAAAAAAGGAAATAAAACTGAATCTCAGCATTGCAGAGGAAAGATTAAAAATACGGTCTTCAAGTTTCAAAAGGAAAATTAAAAGCCTCTTCCCATCCTTTAATCACACTGAGATACAGATGAATTCTCATGGATTTTTTCTGTAAGGCAGAGACTCACCTTGGGGAGATGTGACTCCCAATTTCTGAATCCTCAGGCTTGCAGTGGAAGGGAATTTTGCAGCACCCTGCAAGCTGCAGCCTTTCCCTAACATTCACAGCAAGCTGGATTTATTATTTCGTTCTCATATTTCATCTTCTCCCCCTTGCCTCCTGCAGCAGGTCCAATGGGAGCCAGGAGAAGCTCTCCAAGCTGGTGATCCTAAACTCACCTCCCTGGTGGAGCTTTTATGGACAGCTCTCAGGATGGGGTTGAACATCACTGGAATCCAGTGGAAGCTGTTTCTAGGGAGCAAAAAGGATCCCTGCTCCCGAGCTGGACTCCTCCCTGGCCTGGAGGAGCTCCTCTCTTGCAGGCAGCTCCTGCCCTGCCACTGCCTGTCTCTGCTTTCCATCAGAAATTCCTCACGTGCCACAGCTGAACAGCCCGGTAGGCTCCCATAAAAAAAAAAAACCTTGATTTTGTCTAATCAGAATTTTCTGACATTTCCTGGAAGATTCCCAAAGAGCACTCAAACACTTGAGGAGCCTGGATCCTGGGTATGATTCCTGTCCATAAATAGCCAGGCTGAAGTTCAGTTAAATAATCGTGGCATCCAACTGTGTGGCCCCTGCCAGAGCTTGGCGCGGGCTTGTCACCCTGAGCCAAGCACAGCGGGGTTGTGCTGGGGTGTCTCAGCCTTCCCACTGTGTCTGCCCAGCTCCTCTTCCTCACCTTTGTCTCCTCCTGATCCTGGGCACACTCGTGCCCCAGGGGGTGCTCAGGGACAGCAGCCCAGATTCCCACAGCGCTCCAAGGCTTGGGGAGGAGCTGTGGAGCTGCAGAGGAGGCTGGGGGGCACCAAGGTCTGCAGGGAGGTGGATGAAATGTGGGCAAGTGCCACGAAAGGCTCCCAAGGCTGGTTCTTCTCGTTGCAGGGCAGCAGGGAGGTGCTGCTGGTGCACACCTTGGGTCACAGGCACTTGGCTCTGCAGGCTCCTCGTGGCCTTTTCTGCAGTGCAGATGAACACTCAGCAAAGCCCATGTCCCACACAGACCCCAAAACCTTTTCCATGCAGTCCTTGGACTTTCCATGCAGTCAGTGGATTTGCCTGCAGGGAGTCCAGGTGAAGCTGCAGGACCACACAGGGAGATTTTGTCCATAAAACCCTGTTTCCAATTCTCCCCTCCTCGTTTCAGGCTTCCCTTGGTCGCCGCCTTGGCACAATCTTCTGAGGGACCTGCTGGTGTCCCCAGGGCTCTGGGCACCTGTCCCAGCCTGGAGGCCACTTGCAGGTGGACACCAGGAGCTCTCTGGAAGGACCACCCAGAAATGAGCCCAGGGCCACTACAGGGGACTCTTGATCCTCCCCTCCTGCTCCAGCCCAAAGAGGGCAGGGGTTCTACTGACACCTCCCAAGGGACTGAGCTGCTCTCCCTCAGCCATGGGACACTCTGCCAGGTCCTCGTTAAACACCTGCTTTCCCATCTATCTCCCACGTATTCTGGATTAGACAGGAGCTGAAAATCATAACAACTCATTTGGAGCATCATTCCTCCTCTTTCTCAGCCTCCAACAGCTGATTTTTTCAAGGAATCAGTCTAGCTCCATCACAGCTGGTGCTAAGGCATGGAGCACACCCAGCACGAGGGATAAATCTGGAATGTGCCCTTCCTTTTGCTGAGATGCATCAGCCCAGGAAGACTTTTTCTCTGTTTGTTGCTGCTTTCCTCTGTGGCATCAGATTTTGGGACTCTTCCAGCAGTTCACTAATGGAAAAGATATAAATGCAAGGGAGCATGGATAATTTACTGATGTCTCTGCTTTCACCTGCTTCCTTAAATGCTCCCTGGCAGGGAGCTCCTCAGAAATGGGGGCTGAAGATTCTCCTTCAGGTATCTTAGCAGCAACATGCTCTTCTTCTACAATGACAGAGGTGTCTGCTCTTGCAAAATGCTGGGTAGCATCAAATCTTGCTGCATTTGGGGATGGGGAGCAGCTTCTGCTGCCCAAGACAGGGCCCTGCGTGAAGCCAAGTGCCTTTCATCACTTCACCTCGATTTTTTTTTCAGCAAGAGGGATGAGTGTTATCAGACAAGTTCTGCACAAGCAGTTTGCCCAGTTCTGCCTGTGTCTGGCAGAGGTGGGGAGATCTTAGAGGCACAGGGTGAATTCTTCTCTCCATCCACCTGATGCAGCCCTGGCTTGAATCTGGTCCCCATCCTTGGCTTCAGGGATGGCAGAGTGAAGGAATTACTCTTTATACCTGTGTGTATAAAGCAATAATTCTCTATTACCAGCCAGTCTGGATGATGTGACATCTTCTTGTGGGCAGGGCAGGGTCCGTGCACTCCTCCCTACGTCTTTGTAGAATTATTTTAACCTCTGTTTAATCTGAGGGGAGCAGGTTGAAAGGAGAAAACTTTGGTGCATGCAGTTATTATTTCACAGAATCATGGAATATCCTGAGCTGGAAGGGACCCACAGGGATCATCCAGTCCAATCCCTGGCCCTGCACAGACACCCCAACAACCCCACCCTGGGCATCCCTGGCAGCGCTGCCCAAACGCTCCTGGAGCTCTGGCAGCCTCGGGGCCGTGCCCATTCCCTGGGGAGCCTGGGCAGTGCCCAGCACCCTCTGGGGGAAGAACCTTCCCCTGATATCCCACCTAAGCCTGTGGTATTTATCAATCTGATAAAGTGATAACTATCAAAATGCTGTGGGAAAAGCTGGCAGGGCAATCAGGGCGTGAGAAGCTGCTGGCTCAGTGCTGGGGGGCTGCAAAGGGTTTGCATAAAGATTGGCTTTCCCTGCTCTCCCTGTTAAAATGAGCTTCCCAGTGTCTGGGTTTGGCCCTGCTGCTGGAGTCCTACAAAAGGCTGGACACATCTTCACACTGCGCAGATGTGGTGGAAAGCCAGGGGAGGAATGTTTTTGGCAAAACCTGAGGCGTATCAGAAAATCCATTTCTGAGACATGGGTCTTAGGGAAAATAAGTGTAATTCAGAGTGTTTGAAGCATCTCCTAATGCTTTTTCATGTCATATCTCAGAAATGGCTTGGCCTAGAAACTTCAGATTTGTTTAATTCAAGAGCTCTTGACGTAATCTAGCACAGATGAGGGCTTCTGAGAGGCTGCAGTGCTTATTTGGAGTTATTCTCTTCTGAATTACAAATATATTAGTGTTTCACCAGCAGCTGTGACAGTGAAAAGTTAAGACAGGCTTTCCAGACTTTGTAAAGCAACCTTGGAATCCTTTTCCAGGACCCCTGTGTCAGACTTGTTTCACCCACGAAATCGGTGCAGCAAGGACTGCTGAGAAGCACTGGAGACCGAAGCCAGCCCTGAAGTCTACATCTGCCAGACCTCCTCAAACTTGCTTTTTTCCCTCAGCTAACATGGAATTCCTTTCTCCTGACTTCAGTGTCCCACTCTGGTGTCACTGCTGCCTTGCCAGGTGTGTTCACAGCATCATCCTAGAACGGTTTGGGTTGGAATGGACCCTAAAAAATCACCTTGTTCCACCCACCTGCCATGGGCAGGGACACCTTCCACTGTCCCAGGCTGCTCCCAGCCCCGTCCAACGTGGCCTTGGACACTTCCAGGGATCCAGGGGCAGCCACAGCTTCTCTGGGCACCCTGTGCTAGGACCACACCACCCTGACAGCCAAGAATTCCTTCCCAGTCTCCCACCTAACCCTGCCCTCTGGCAGTGTGGATCCATTCCCCCTTGTCCTGTCCAGCAAATACTGGAATAGACAGGCTCAGTGCTCAGGCAGAACCTGACTTGCCTCCTTCCAAATGCCCTCAGGAGCCCTTCCCTGGGATTGCCCACCTCTACTCCCCTGCCAAGCCCGTGCCACCTTCTTTTTGTGGCCCAAGGATGGGCTGAGTTTCCACTCATCACCCACATCCCATTTCAGCCAAACCTAAATAAAACTAAGAAGTGTCAGACAACTCCTGGCAACAATTCATCTTAGAGAAGGAGGAGTGAGCCAGCACGAAGTTTGGGAAGAGATCTATTTGCAGTAATAAAACTGGAAAAAAAAAACCCAAACCCTAGTGAAATTCATTTCCTCTCTAATGGCCAGGGTGACTGGGGGAGCATGGATTTTTTTTCTTTTTCTATAATTATCGGAGCTAAGGAGATATGTTGTGGACAGGGTGTTAATTAGACCTGATATACTTGGGTATATTGCATTTCATCAGGAGAGTAAATAACCCCAGCAGATTTTAATCCTGCTGGCAGTTCGCCAAGTGCTGCAGAGGGATTATCTTTGAGGGTTAAAAGTAGGCCAAAGAGCTAAAAGCAGCCTTTCACGAAAGAAGGCCAAGGATCCAGGTTAGGAGTGGTAGGCCAAAGCTCTGGGATAATCAGATTGAATTCCTCAGCAGAAAGTACACTAAAAAGGAGATAAATCCCAATTGCCTCATTTCTGCGGGCGAACAGGAGGGAGGCCAATCTGGGCACTTTCTCCAGCTGGAAGGGAAACGTAGCCTGATGTTGTTTGTCTTCTCAGCCCCGGTCTGAGGGAGCTGCTTTGGCTGTGGGGGCTGAGGAGGGTGACCCAGCACCGCTGCCAAGGGATCCTGAGGGTGGCAGAGACCCCTTGGCTCAGCCACAGCAGAGGGGACGATGGTCTTGGGGTGCCACAACACCCCTGTGCAGAGGGGAGAGATATCCCCATGGAGAGGTCATCCCAAAAGCCTTCTGGTGCCTCACAGCTCTCCCACACACACCGTGTTTGTGCCCCTGAGGGGTGACAGTCATTCACTGGCGGGGGACACTCGGGGGAGAGGAGCAGAGCAACCCTGCTGTGCTTTGGGGTGGGATTTTAGGGCAGCCTCAACCAGCCAGCACTCACTCTACAGGGATTTAGTTACTTCTGGGATGAGCTTCTCTTGTACACATGGAAATGAAACCCAGAGGGGAGGTTTTAAACTGACAGCAAACAGGAAACGGTTCCCAGTCCTACCCGGTGCCTGTGGTGCAATTGCTGAGAAACTGGGGGAGCTGACCCTGTGCTCCCCCAGGATTTATCTCAGAATCCCAGAATGGTTTGGGTTGGAAGGGACCTTAAAAAATCATCCAGTTCCACCCCCTGCCATGGGCAGGCACACCTTCCACAAGTCCAGGTTGCTCCAAGCCCCGTCCAGCCTGGCCTTGTTTACTGCAGCTGCTGCTCGGGGGCTCCTTCTCAGGAGAGATCGATGTTCCGACAATCAGTGGAAAATGTGCAAATAAATGTGAAAATAAGCTTGAGCTGCGACCTTCTCAGAGCCTTCAGGAAGCAAAACGAGTAGAAGGAAGTGAAGAGGGCCTGCAGGCCGGGTGAATGGCCACGTCCCACTCTTCATCTTCCTCCTTACTGCTGGCAAGTTTTGAATGGAGAAAATCACTGCTGAAAAATTCAAGTTTCAAAACTTTTCAGCCTGGAAATGAGGGAGAAATTAATTTTTATCTTTTTCACTTGGGAGCATGAGTTGTAAATCACTCGGAGAGCTATTTCAGGGCAAGACTGGAGTTTGGTGATAGGATGGCTGGATTGCTGTGACAGAGCTTAATTCAATTAAAATGCAGTTGTATGCTGAGAAGGGACCCAGAGCCTCCTCACCAGAGACTGCAGAGAACTGCACAGACGTAGCCACAGGAGGGAATGACACCATTTCATGATCTCAGCTGTGAGTAAAGCTGCTCTAACCCCCCTGTGCCCACAAGTCGTGAGAGTGCTGGTCCCACAAGGATGCCCTGCAGTCAGGGGATATCTTTGGTTGGAGTGATGCCTAAAGAGGCCAAGCTGGAAACAGAGACCAGCCAGGAGTAAGGGAATAAAGGTGGATATTTATTGGAAAGGCCTTCAGAGGCACACCCTGAGCAGGCCAAAGGCTGCACCCGAGATGGGCCCCGAGTCACGAGTTCTTCACACTGTTACAGGTTTGGGCCATTTGCAGATCAGCATAAATTCCCCAATTAAACTTTAGCTAATGATGGAACTGCCCCTCAGCTCGCCCCCCTTCTCAAGGTGCTGGGTTACACATTTTGGGCCTGGGACGGGCTGGGTGTCCTTGCAGAGCAGGCCTGGAGAGGCTTTGTTCTGTCTGTGTGAGCATGAGAGAGCAGCAGCTGCCAGGCTGCAAGGCCTGAAAAATATAAGAGTTAAAACCTGAGGCATCAGGAGAAACCATGGGAAAACCAGTTTGCTAAACAAATCAAAGAACTGGAGAAGAATACAAACAGCTAAACATCCCCATCCACTGCAGTGGGGATGAGAGGAGCTCACTGGAGAATGAGTCTCAGTGGCATCTTTGGTGGCTGTGGCTCCTGCTGTCCTTAACTGGGCTGGAAATCCTGCTCAGGGGTCCTAGACTTTAATATAAAACCAATACTTCCAGTTGGGATCTTCTCCTACATCCTTGATATAGTGATCCTTTGGAGATGAGAGGGGAACGAAGCCAACCCAAAGGGAGGAGTGGATACCAGGGATGAGTTTTGCATTTATTGGGAGATCAAGCCTAGGAAATTGTTCCCTTCCCACACGGCTGCTCGTGATTCCCCTTTGGAGATGGTGCTCATTAATGCCTGAGAGGCTTCGGTGCCGTAGGTGGATGTGAAATAACAGCAGAGCATCTGTTAGGAGGTCTCAAAACACCTTATGCTTCGACATAATCATTACTTCTAAAGCTGAACAGGGATTTTGAATGTTAAAATTTGGGAAAATTAATTAAATCTAGGTTCAGCTATGGGAAAGGCCAAACTTCAGTGGGAAAGGACTCCTACACTGTGCCTAAGTGTGGCTGCTCAGTTCAAGAGGTATTTGTTATTTAACCTGGGAGAGAATATTGCTAGAAACAAAGGATTCTGTTTATTTTTTTACATATGTTAATATAATTTATTTTATATATTTATTTGTATTTTATTCATATAATAATGTAATTTATGTAATGTAATTTATGTAATGTAATGTAATTTATTAATAAATAAATATATTTATTTATAACATTGCTAGAAACAAAATATTTTCCTGTGTCGTACCTGTTACATCTCTTATTCAGGATAACAATCCTACACAGAACCTGATTTTCGTGATAGTTTTCTGAAATCACCATGATTTATTCACAACCTTAAAATTAAGAATATTGAAATGCTTTCCTGTGCCTGACTTTGATGCTGCCCGTGTCCAGCACTGCTCCCTTCAACCAAAGGGAGCAGCTGTTGGTGCTAAGTGAGGCTAAAAATGAGAAAGCAACACAGTTTAAATGACAGAATCTTTTTAATTAGGTACAAGGGACTAAACTATTCATCACATAGAGCTGTTCCTGAAAGCCCCAAACTGAGGTGAAGAGGTGATGAAGCACAGAAAAGAATAGGGAGCAAACAGCAAGAAAGGGATTTAGTGGCTTTTATGACTGGATTACTCAAAACTTTCACCTGTGAGCCCTGACTCAGCCCCAGGCAGATTCTGTAAGCCAGGATTTTAGCACAGCGCCCACATGGTGGGATAAGGTGTTTTATTGCCCAGTGTTTTAAGAAGGCTCCATCCTCTAAAATATAAATTAAAAATATAAAGTATTAAAGGGGTTAGTTCTCCAGCTTGGCCAGCTGTGTGTGATTCCCTCTCTTGGGTACCAGGTATTCAGTAAGCTACTGAACATCTGTTGGTTTGGGACTATTTTACGTCTTCTGGGTTCGAGGTCAGGTGATAATGCCTGGTAGGGAGAAGGGAAAACCAGGCTGCCATGTGTCATTTAAAACAGAAGAAGTTAGGAGATGGAACAGCAAGTCTGGGAGTAGCAAGCTGAGGGAATAACTTGTTTAGTAAAAAGGCCATGGAAGGGAAAGGCTTTCTCCCTCATGGAAAGGAAGAGGTCTCTGAAGAACATCAGGAATGTTTATTCCCTGAAGTGTCCAGGTTGGAAGAATTCCTCCAGCCAACATGCCAAGCTCTCTGTGCTGTTACTATCAGTCACAAAACAGGCTGCCACTCAACAATTAGCATTGTTTGCAGGTAATTCCAGAGTGGGAAAAGTTCTCATGATTGATTTGGGGCAACTAATTAGAGAAAAAAACAAATTCTGTGTGATTGAGATGTCCAGTCATAAAGCTCTTGAAAACAGTCAGGAAAATACTACAGCTGAGGCTGTCTGTCTGTCCAGACAAACCCTACAGTTTGGTTCATGTCCCAGTGGCTTCTGGCCATGCCATGGCAGCAGAAGTGACTTCAGATTCAGTGCCCACCTGATACCAACCGGGTTTGAAGCTTTGCTCAGGGGTAGAGAACTCTTCCTCCCCTGGTCAGGCTTGGGTTGGTGCTTGGGGCACCCTGTGGCAGTAGGGCTAAAATCAGATTTTCCCATAAAAATCTGTTTGAAAAGGATGCTCAGGGGGAAATGCCACTGGCTGCTGGAGGTGGAGCAGGAATGGGGTGGCACAGGAGCACAAGTACCAGGTCACTCAGTGCCCAGCTTTGCTCAGTAGGAAGCAATCTCACTTTGCCTCCATTAGTTTCAGGATGCAAACAAAGAAAAATGAAGTCGGCTTTCAGGTTCCTGGGGAGAGATGACATTCATTCACTCTGGCATTCAGCTGTTTCTGTTGTTTACATTTGATGCCTCTTATAAATACACTGTTTCTGATTAAGAAGAAATATTTTTCTGAAGGTTTGCTTAATTTTTCACTTCAAAGTCAATCTTTAAAAACCTCTCTGCCATTATCAAGCCTGCAATGGTTTTGTTCTAATCCCTCTTACTCTCTCCATTCTTATCCTTTGCTGAGGGGAAATGATAAAATTTTTTCTGACACAGAACTCAGATCCAGTGCTGAAAGATAAGCTGTTTCAAAATAAAATCATGGATTTCAATTTCAAGCATTGGTTAATATTGCCATTTTTATAGATCCTTTCCTACTGCAGATTGAACAAAGCATATTAGCTAAAAGGCCTTCTCCTGAAAGAAGAGCCCGTACTTTTCTAACCCTCCTTCTTCATTCTAAGTTTCCACTTCTAAGCATTGTCTTTCTACAGTAATGAACATCCAGAGATCAAACCCAGCTTTATAATTAAAAATTCAATCAAAAGTAGGTCTGGGAAACTTCCAGTGAGTGAGAAAGCTGTAGGTGAACTTAGGTTTAATTGGTAGCTAGGTTTGTTCTAAGACTATTTTAAGATGCTTAAAGCTTCCCTGTCTTAAAAACTGGCACTTAGATTTTGCCAGACACACTGAAAAAAAGACATTGAACAAAGGATGCACGAGTGGCCTTGAGCACTTGTGTTTGCAAATTCCACCGTCTTTCAGTGCAGTTTGCATTGGAGTAAAGGCTGTGAGTGCTTCCAGGTCACATCCAAAAAGGTCTGCCCAAGGGTTCAGAGGAAATTGTCTTGTCTATTGGAATGAACTGGCCCAGGGTGAGTTTCTTTTTTTGTTTGATGGGTATGACCTGGATTAGTTTCACAAAAGTCAATAGCATCACCAGCTGGGGAGTGCTGAAGCGAAAATCACAGGAAAATGTAGGTTCATAACACAGATTTAGTTAAATAAGTGTGTTCTGATGGAACCAGAGGGTGGAAGGTCTGCTTTGTTTATGCTCTGGCTGTTTTACTTAATTTTGGGGGTGAAGGAAAGCATCCCTGGCAGTGTGTACACACACCAGCCATGAGCCAGGCCTACAGGGTAGGACACATGGATTAATATAAAATATTGAGTTTGCTGCATCCTTAATATCATCAGGGAAGTGTTAACCCAAGGAGGGAGTGATGGGTCTGGGGGTTCAACTTTCCCTCACCCTGTCTCTCCGTTCCCTAATGGACACTAATAGGGAATTAGAGCCTGCAAACAGCCAGCAGACAGACCCAGTGCCTCTGGGCTGCTTGTTCCTTGTCCAACAGCCAAAAAAGCACAGCAGCAGCTGGAGTTCTCCCTGGCCCTGTGTGGATTGCAGCAGGACCATGCCAAACCACAGCCTGCCGTTAAGAGCCCCACGGATCGCTGCCACAGCATCCTGCCCACCTAGAATCACACAATATCCTGAGCTGGAAATGACACACAAGGATCCTTGAGTCCAGCTCCTGGCCCTGCACAGGATGGCCCCAAGAATCCCACCAAGTGCCTGAGAGCATTTTCCAAATGCTTCTTGACCTCTGGAAGGCTTGGGGCCACTTGTCCGTGGCTACAACCACTAAAGCATTTCCACCAGCCAGTCTCCAGCTACAGACTGCAATTAGCAACACCGTATTGCACATCCAAGTG
Source organism: Oriolus oriolus (assembly GCA_013400235.1). NCBI lineage: Eukaryota > Metazoa > Chordata > Aves > Passeriformes > Corvidae > Oriolus > Oriolus oriolus. The sequence continues at coordinate 403,184 of VXBT01003358.1, read as the reverse complement.
GTAAACAGGCCTGGAAACTCACAGCCAGGCTGGAAGCTCTTGTCTTTAAATCCAAGCACAGCTGTGACCAGCGCCAGGTTTGCAAAAGGTTGGCAAAGTCCTGCGTTGCTGGAAGTTGTCCTGGTGAGCACCGTGCACCAAGAATATTGTGTGGCTCTGAGGAACACTTCTGTCCCACAAAACCTTCTGACATCCCCCAGATGTTCCTGCAGGAGGACAAGAGGGTGTCTTGGTTACAAGAGAAGAGTGCCAGTGTGGGTGTAACCAATCTGTGCATTCCACTCCCCTCTACTCGTTTTCTGGCAAATTGTTAGTGATGGGTCGTTTGCAGGAGCTGCCCAGCGCGCCCCCGGCCCCTTAGGCTACGAGCTGGGTGTGAGATGAGAGAAGGAAGGAGATGCAAACCCTGCGAGGCAGGACAGTGTTTCTACTCCTTCACAAAGTACTCAGCTGTGATAACTCCCTCTGGGGAAGCACCAGCACAGTCCCACCCAGCCTGAGGGGTCTCTGCTAATGGGCCATCATGGGCTCGGTGGCACCAGCAGAACAGGGCAGCCTGCAAGGACTGAGACCATCAGGGACTCCCAGAAATATCCTGTGACTCACTGGATTACATCATTCCATTGTGAACCCCCCCACTCCGGCCCTGGGGGAGGTACTGAACATTCCTGCCTGAATTTGAGTGGATATAACCTGGAAGTTTGGGGGCTGGGGACACCGCCACCACCACTGGATGGATGCAGAGGAGCATCAGAACTTCCACAAGATCACTGCTTTCGACTCCAACCATCGTTTCAACAGGACTGCAATCACCACTTGGTAGGACTGTGATCACCACCCTGAGCAACAGGGTTGTACTCTGAATGTGTGGGTTTGAGCCAGTTTTTCTGTATCGTTGCATTTATTGTAATCTTTTCTATTGAATTGCAACTCCGACCTGAAATCTCTCTCAAGGTATTTGTGTGGGGTTCATTTCTCCCCCCCTCCCAGTTTACTTTCAAAGCAGCACAAAGGTCTTTACCAGCATTTTGGGATTTAGCAGCACTGAGGTAGGCAGAGACTAACCCTCAGACCCCAGAAAAATCATATATTCTCTTATAGACTGTGTGATGCCTTAGGTCAGGTGTCTGACCAGGAACTTGGACCAATGCTATGGACAGAGCAGCTGCGTGAAGGGCTATGGGGTTGCTGCTGTCGGACCTGTGGCTGCAGCTTTTCCCATAGAACTTGATATCCAGGAGAGGTAAAACAGTGAGGGTGGAATGCCAGGACTGTCAGCCGCTGGTGTGGAAAATGAAGTGTAAAGTCACAGAGTCAGTGAAGGGCTTACTTACCATGTGGAGGTGCTTGCACAGGAGATGCAGGTGGAACTGTACATCCAGAGCCCCCTTGTCCCATATTGCAGTGTCTGTCCTCACCCAGTGGAATTCGTGCTGTGCGTTCCCAGCTTTGACCCAAATTTTCACTGCTGATCGGAGATACCTTTTCTCAAGCAAACTTTGCCAGAATCAATACATTCCTAACATTTAGATGAATCCTAAATGTCTGATTTTTAGGAAGTGTCATCCAAAACCCCAAATGCAGGCCCAGCCTGATGTTAATGAGATCTGAATTGTTGCTTTCAAAGTGCAAAATTGGCGGTGATATCTCAAGACTGAAAACGATACACAGGCAGCAAGCCCTGTTTAGTTTGAGAGGGGGGTTATGTTTCACAGCACTGGTGGGTCTCATTTGTTGTGTTCTGTACATAAAACCTCTCTACCCTTTAATGACACCACCAGGAGGGGCTTGGCCACTTTGGTGACTTTTGGGTTTAGGGGTCATAACCATCAGTTCATCTCCGTTTCCGTCACGCTCTGTGTTTTCTAGTAACCTTTGGAAACTGTTCACTTCAATTTTATTCACCAGAGACAAAATGCTAATCTGCTGGCACTTCACATGGTGAGGGAGAGAAGGAGGGGAAGGAAGGAAGACCTATGTGATCTATTCATTCATTATTCCACGGCGCATGGGAAGTCATCTCTTTACATGATTGACCTGCCTGGATTTGATTACAACACACAGCTAACCTTTTCCAAATCTGGTGGTGTCATACAAGAGAAGGGTTGAAGGCTGTTGCCATGGCATTAAGGTATCTCTTGAGAAAGAGGAAGGAAAAAAAAAAAAGAGAGAGAGAGAGAGGAAATGATGCTTCTTTACTTCCTAGCCAAGTATAAACAAGAAACACACGCACATGTTTTTGTTTTGGAAGAGCTTTCAGCTTCTTATCGAGTCTCATCTATCACGGTGTTTCCTTGGGAAGGGAAGGAGGAATTGTCTGCTTTGCAGATCAGTGTCTCTTCAGTGGGCAGGGAGGGGGGTGACAATTGGAGGGAGGGGGAAAAAAAAAAAAAAGAAGAAATCAGTCTTGCCACCATTCATGATTTATTCATGAGGCACGTGAGTTTTGCATTTAAATGTGACATTCTCATGATCTCAATATTGTATATGCAAATCTAAAGATTTCTGCATCTCTCCACATGCCCAGCTTAAGTCTCGCCTCAGATCCACAGCTCTGCAAATGTAAAACCAGAGAGGTTCACGCAGCTTCTGCTTCTCTCGCTGTTTGTTCTGTGACTCAAAGCCTGGAAACAACACCAAACTGCTCTTAATAGCAGAGCTATAATTTAGATGTCATTTGAAAAAATTTTTTTCTGATAGTGAATGCTCACAGCCAGGAAATTACCTGTAGGTTCATGAATGGTTTAACTTTCTGAGGTCTTGCCTTGCCTGAGCTTTCTGAGCACTTTTCTCCTCAGGCAGATCACTCGGGGTTAGCACAGAGCAATGCTGAGCAGCCCTGAACAAAGAACTTACACCTTGAGCAGTGCCTGCTTCAGTGCTCCAACACAAATGTGTCGGTTGTCACTCAATAAATAAGGGAATATGACCTTGTTTGCAGGTTTTTAATTAAGATATGACTGATAGAGTAAAACAAAAGTGCCAACTCAAGGCTGCACTGAACGAGGCTTTGAGCACCCTGGTCTAGAGCAGGGTGTCTGTGGCAGGGGGTTGGAATGAGATGAGCTTTGAGGTCCCTCCAGCTGTGATAACCATTCTGTGGTCCTGTGAAATGTGCTGATGCAGAGAGGACAGGCTCAGTTTGGGGCATAACCTGAACCTTGGTGGCATCTGTCTGTCTCTGTCCCTGGCCAAGGCTCTGACTCCAGGGCGGCTCAACAGCATGAGAGGTGTGAGGGCAGGACTCTGCAAAGTCACACAAACCCTGCTCCCAGCCAGACCAGGATGTCCCAGCTGCTGCCCAGGAGAGACCTTTGGCCCAGTGTTTGCAGGAGTGATTTGTGGGGCTTTGCCTGATCTGTGTGGCTGCAATGCTGCTTCATGGTCTTCTTACTTAGTGAACCAACCAGAGCATAAATATTTTTATGTGTTTTTGGATCAGCTCTGGTGCAAATATTTCTCAAATAGTTATTAATGAACAACCCCAGCATTCATTGATAACAACAGAATTTGTAGTTTTTATAGCACTTTCCAACATTCATCGCTCAGCACCTGTTTTCTTGTCATATTGAAGCCAGAGCTTGCTGAAGTTGATCACCTTGTATTTGCTTTGAGGTCAGGGCCCATATCAGCAAAAATCTTCCTACTGGTTTCATTTTAAAGCCACAAATGTTTTCTAGCTGTCCATACAGCCTAACACCCCATCTCCAACAACGCCTGCTTAAGGAGACCGGGAAAGAGACAGAGCTTGAATTGAATGACATTTCACAAAGGTGTTATCTTAGATTTAGGAAAATCTGAATATAGACACTTCCTGATGTCGTGTGCTCAGGTCCAACTAGTTGCTTTCAAGAACTTGTCCCTTTCAAACCCACCTGCACGTTTGCTCCCCCAGCATGGCAATGAGTGTCACAAGTTAATTTCCTGTGGGGTAGATTACTACTTACTTCTGGATAATTTAATGCTGTTGATTCCTCCTGTTTTTTCCTTACAAGAGTTAATAAAATAGTTGTTCCTGAGCATCTTTCTCCATGCCGCTCATTATTTTAGGAGCCTGTGTCAGAACTCCCTCAGCAGTCTCTTCTCCAAGCAAAAATTCTTGTGTATCTACCCATCCTATGAGGAGCTGCTCCTGTGGAAGCAGCTCACAACTCTGGTGCTTTGAACCTGTCTTTATAAATTTTCCGGTTCTCCAATATCCTTTCTGAAAGGGAATGTTAGGGCTGCCTGCAATATTTACGAAGATGGTGCAGCAGGAATTTATGCACTAGCAAAACCACTTTTTCTGTTCAGTGTCTCATCCCACGAACCCTGGCATTGTTGTTACATTTTTGACCATCCCTGATTGCTGAGCTGATGATGGCTTTGGAGAACTGAGATCTTTCCCAAGTGACATGAACAGCCACAGCCTGTCTCAGGGCTGGTGTTGCTGTGCTCTCATTTGCAGTACGTGGCATTTCTTGCCTCTGAATTCCCTCTGCTGCTGCATCCTGCCCGGTTATTTGGGTGGCTGTCCCACAGCACTTCTCCTCCAGCAGCAAAGCTGGTCTAGGAAAATACCTGGATACTTTGAATTGTGTACAAACACCTTTGTTGTGTTAATTATCTCCTTTCCAGACCGGTGGTGACCACACAGACCCCAGCCCACGTCCCTGTGGGGTTCCACCAGCCACCTCTTGCTCAGGTGAGACCATCCTTTTTTTCCTGTCTTTGTTTCTCATCTCCAAACAAATTATTTATCTCCACAAGGCAACCTGCTTCTAGCCCATGGCACTGGCTCAGAGCCCACAGTGTGACTGTGTTTTCCCCTCCCAATGATCTCAAACTTGCATTCAGCTGAAAGACAGGGAAAGATTAGCGGGAGGGGGAAAAAAAAATCTCTGGAATTAAATATTTTTTAAAGAAAGGGCTTTTTTTCCATCATTCTCATATCCTCTTATGTCATGTCTTCAGTACTGACACAAGCACCTGAAATAGCACAGTTCATGGCTGGCCAGACAGGGAGCCCTGCTTTAGCAGGCAGGGAAAAGAAACCCATGCAGGGATTCCATTGTTATTTAAAGATACGTTATCAGTTTTAGCCCCTATTTAAAAACTGAGACAGAAAAACATTTCTTTGCAAAGAAGAAAAAGCCCCAAACATGTCCTAAATTCAGACTGAGTTTCTCCATTTACTTGCATTCAGCCTGGATTTAGTGGCCGGGGTCTGCAGCCACGCTCACCAGTGCCCAAAGTGATTTATTCCTGAAAATGCCCCGGTGATGCATTTTCTCCTGCCCAGGGCTCTCTGCCCCTGAGGAACGTGAGAGCCTGTGTGCTGAGGGTACTGCTGGAACACCTCTGGTCGTCATTTGGGGCTGCATTTGTGAAGAATCATGAAATCCCAGAATGGTCTGGGTTGGAAGGGCCATTAAAGACCATCTCATTAGACTCTGTGCCATGGGCAGGGGCACCTTCCACTCAACCAGTTTGCTCAGAGTAAGAGTGAAAGGGGCAGGGGGAATAAGCAGAGCTGTTGCACACCCTCAGACATGATTTAATCCATGCAGGTGGGATCCACCTTGCTAAAGCCTGCTCATGCCTGCACTCACACGGAGCAGGGGTGTGTTCTTCCCACAAGTGAAGAATGCACTGCCTTGCAGACCTTGGTTTCTGCAAACGTGGCCCCTGTGAATGTAATCAACGTTGTGCAGAGCTGCTGAAACTGAAAACAAAGCCAGAATGGTCATTGTGCTAAGTTTGGGTTCCTCATTGTTCATTGAATTACATCAGTGTTTTCTTTAGTTGCACAGTCAGCTGGCAAAGGTTTGTTTGAAATCTCGAGACTCTCCCCTTTCAGGGGAAAACATGAATTTCCGGAGATGTGGGCTCTGCTCTGCGTCACGGTGCCGGGGCTGCTGTGGGCCAGGACACGACGTGACAGCCCAGCCAGACGGGGGGCTCGGGCAGCCCACAGCCCCTCAGCCAGGGCTGCAAATGCAGCCACAGCAAAAAGAGCTCCACTTTTTTTTCCCCTTTGTATTTAACTTGATTTAATCTGCTAAATAAAAAAAAAGAAAAAAAGAAGGTAATGCTTAAGATTTATTTTGTAGAGGATCCCTCTCCCCAGCTCATAGCCAGTGTTTAGTTTAACTGGCATTTTTTTAAGGTGATCCCAAGGGGTAAAAATCTTGCTTTCTCCAAAGACTCCTTGGATGCAGAGAGTGAGCAGGGGCTCACAGCCTGTGCTGCCAGGGCACTTCCCCCTGGAGCCTCAATGCCCTGCCTGGTGACGTGGTGAGTGGCAGTTGTGTCACTGTAATGTGAGAACACCCAAGATTCCCTTGGGAATATCAGGATGGGAATCAGAGAGTGGTTTGGGTTGAAAGAGACACTAAAGGTTATTCAGTTTCAGCCCCCTGCCATGGGCAGGGACAACTTCCACTGTCCCAGGGTGCTCCAAGCCCCATCCAGCCTGGCCTTGGGCACTGCCAGGGATCCAGGGGCAGCCACAGCTGCTCTGGGCACCCTGTGCCAGGGCGTCCCCACCCTCACATGGAACAATTCCTTCCCAATATCCCATCTAACCCTAAAGTTTGTCAGTGGGAAGTGATTTCCCCTTGTCCTGTCCCTCCATGCCTTGTCCCCAGTCCCTCTCCAGCTCTCCTGGAGCCCCTTTAGGCCCTGGAAGGGGCTCTGAGCTCTCCCTGGAGCCTTCTCTCCTCCAGCTGAGCACCCCCAGCTCTCCCAACCTGTCTCCAGAGCAGAGGGGCTCCAGCCCTTGGAGCATCTTCGTGGTTCTCCTCCGTCCCTCGGTGACCCACTCGAGCAGCTCCGCGTCCTTCTGGATGCAGTGCTACACCTGGGGTGTCCTGAGAGCGGAGCAGAAGGGGAGAAGCACCTCCCTCAGCTCACATCAGGACACAGCTGGCTTTCTGGAACGATGCCTTCATGTGTGAAGCCCTCCCAGCAGTGCTGGGACAGGGAGTGACTGGGTGCTTCAGAGCCTCAGTACGGATGGAGTCCGGGTGTCCTCGTGTGTGGCACACACGTGCTTTTGAATGGGAGCCATTGCTCGTTTGCATTTAACTTAATTTCCCTCTAAAACTTGGATTTTCATCATCCACATCCCACCTTCCCCCAGAATGGCAGCCCATGCTGTCAGGGCAAACTCTTGTGGAAGCTGAAGTGGTCAGAACAGGAGCTGTCAAGTGGTGGGGTTTGGCTTTCTGAAAGCTGTATTTTTGTTTGATCCAAAGGATGCGCTGAGGGGCTCAGCCTGCACAGCCCAGCCAATTCCAGGCTTTTGCCTTGCTCAGGGATGGGCTTCTTGCCTTTTTTAACTTTGTGGAGGAAAATAGTGATAAAAAGGCATAATCTGGGATGAAGTTTATTAAGAATCAAAGCAAAAACCCAGTTTAGAGGAAGCTGTACGGCATCCATGTTGTACAAGTTCCCTAAGAAGCCTGAAGAATTTAGGAAACTAAGAAAGAAGCTTTCCCAGGTGTTGTGATTCTGCTTTTATTTAGTGGGGGAGGTCTTGTATAATAACAGAGAAACTGGCCAAGGTGGAACTCCAGCCCAGAAGATCAGGGAGAGGAGCAGGAGTGAAAGGCAGGATGGAGAAGAGGGCAGTAAGGGCAGCAACAGTGAGCAGGGGAACAGGAACAGGAGCAGAGACTGAAAGGAAGAGTGGGGGTTGTATTCCACCAGGGTGCCCAGAGCTGAGGACCGAGGTCTCTTCAGCTGGGCCTGAAGCAGACAAAGCTCATCCTGCAACACTGATGGGAGGAGGCGCCTTTTTAGTGAAAACTGAACTTATCAAGGTTAACCAACTTGTGATTTGTATTAATTTTGCAACTTCTTTCTGCAGAGAAAGAGAGGTGGGGGGAACAAATTGAAAATATTCAAAATACCTCATTGCATATTTGGAAAATGAACCATTTTCAGTTTGCATTTGGAAAGAAGGCCTCTGTCTCCTCAGCAATGTAATTATCTCATGATAGAGAGGGCAGGGAGTAACCTGGCACTGAGCTGAAAGTTCTGTTTCAAACAGGGGATGTTTTGGGGTTAACGTGTGATAATTCCCCGCACCCTCTCTGACATTGCTGGAGTCTTTAGTTCTGCCATTTAAATGAAAATCCATTATTTGTCCAGCTCAGCTAATAACACCAACCAGCATTTCCATGGGCAGCAGAAACCCTGGAGGAAGGCTGCCAAAAGCCCGGGGAGTCAGAGTTCCTTTTCATGTTCAAAGCTGCAGCCTCTGAAACGCTTTAGCAATGCCATTACAAATGCCTAATGTCAGACCTGTGTGGAGCCTCTCCTCTCCCTCACTCCATTAGCCCTGCAAGGATGATGACAAAACCATCTGAGGAAGCAGGAGTCATCCCAGGTCAGGCTGAAAGAGCTAAAAACCTCTGATAATCTCCAGGTTCATTAACATTTTTGTTTTTAAAAAGGTAACTTTCTGTCACTAGGAATGTATAATATATATATATATAGCAAGTGGAAGCTGGGATGTAATTTTAGCCTTGATTCTTGAGGCGGTGTATTTTGGGCTGTCGAGCAGGGGTGCAGCCTGTCTTCATGTGTGGGAATACATGCAAAACCATTTTTAAAGTGTAGTACATGTGCTGCACTTCAGCTCACAGGCTACCCTGGGAAATTCCCACCCTGCCCCAAAATGCCCAGTGATGATTTGTTGGGTGAAAGCAAAAGCAGAGACTTGGGAACACAAGAAAAAAACCACAGCGATGAAACTGAGCTCAAATGCATTTTGACATTTAATCCTAGATCAATTGGCAAATCTCACAATAGATATTTTTTTTCTTGTCACCTTGGCAAAGTAGAGCCATGGGAAACTAGCTTAAAAAAAAAAAAGAATTAATTTTGAAGATCAGCCGCCAATCTTCTCCCTGGGCTGAGGGTGAGCACGGGAGCTCCCCTGCACTGTCGAAATATTGAATAAGTTTAGAGAAAACCCAACTACTGCAAGCTCAGGAGATCATTTATAAAACAAAAGTCACTCTCTTCTGCATTGAGGAGTCTGAGAGCTGCTCTGAGAGAGATTAATCTTCTGGGTAGAGGAGGGGAACGTTGGCTTCACCCCTCAAAATGAACCGACGAGATGATTCAATTGCTTCACTTTCCGAGCGCGAGGCGCTCGCTCTGAGCGTGGTTATAAGAAATGACTCCTTTACTTCAGCAGGAAGAAACTGAAGAAACTGTTAAACTTGGTCACAGTATGTGACATCCTTGAAATCAAAAGCAATACTTCTTCTCAGCGACTGCACAGTAAAATTAAAGATACGAAGTCAAATTCATCTCTGGTGTAATTCTCTTGCCAGTGGCCGGGGAGGCACCTGGGATTAATTTCCTCTGTTATACAAGTGGCACAAGACCCTGACAAATTGTTTCGAATGTTTTCTGTAGCACTTAGTTAACAGAAACCTTATTCACTAAGTGTCCCACACCGGGGAAATGGAGTGGCTCCAGATTTGCCTGGCTGAGGATGGGAGCTGGGGCTGATTGCAGCTCCCACCCCCTTCACGTGGGCAGACAGTGGGAAGCCCACGTGAATTTACTGATTTCTCATGTAGAAAAAAATACCTCCATTGGGGAGCAGGTGATCAAGTGATCAAGGAGGGAATGTGGACCTTGGCATGTCTGCCTTGGTGAAGGGACAGTCTTTGACTGGATCTGTGGGCTGGATTGTTGCCCCAAACTCCTGGGTTACCCCATGGCACCTTCCCCAAAGGGCGACAGAGCTCGCTCACCTCCCCGTTCCTGCGATCCTTCTCTTTGGCTTTGGGGTAGACCTTGCAAATTCTGTGTGAGACCTATTTCTGCTCCTGGACATACATTCCCATTCTTTGCTTACGGTTTGCCTGTGGAAAGCTTACGTTTTCCTGGAGGAGTTCTAAACGTCAGCGTGGCGTGCCAGCGCTCAGCGTGCCGAGGTGAGAGCTGCGGCAGCGCTGTCCCAAACCCCCCCAGATGGATCAGGCCTTCCTCTCCAAACAGCCCTGGGTCCGCCCTCCTCCGCAGAGCACAAGCTCCTCTCTCGTCTGAATCACCCTTATCTTGCTACCCCAAATTTGCAGGAGCATCCCAGGCCAGGTCAGGTTTAAACAAGCACAAAGCATTCAGAGTCTTTTCTTCCCATGGAGAAGCTTGAGGAAGGAGGGAAGCTGTTACACTTCCCTGGGAAACGAGGATCTCAGGCAGCCAAATGGGCAAATAATGACCAAAGTCAGATGCAGACCCAGGACAGATGTGAGTACAGAGCCCATGGTCAGGGTTTTCAAGGAAGCCACCTGCAGCTGCCTCCCACGTCTGCTTCTGGCAAGTAAATTCGTTTTCTACACATCTTGTAGCATTTGATGCTTTGAAAAATCAGGAGTGGCTTTGGGTATGGGTTTAAGGAGGTGAGGTTCAGGACAAGGTTTTCCCTTGCCTCATGTGTTGAAACCTCTGGCCAGCAGAAGCAAATACGTGTGACCTTAGAGAAGATCCTGAAGGTGAGGAGGAAGGTTGCCCAGAGAAGCTGTGGTTGCCCCATCCCTGGAAGTGCCCAAGGCCAGCCTGGACATGGCTTGGAGCAACCTGGGATAGTGGAAGGTGTCCCTGCCCATGGCAGGGGGCTGAAATGAGATGATTTTTAAGGTCTTTTCCAACCCAAACCATTCCATGATTCTATGAAGAACAGTTCCAAGGTTTGATGCATCAAGGTATCCAAGCACTTGAACACGAGAAGAAACTTGCTGATATATTTTACAGTACTGGGACCTTTTGTCTTTATGTTAATGGAGATTTTTTGGGGGGAAAATGATTTGCATACATGCATCAGCCAGGTTGGTATTTGACCAAAGGTGAGATGTTTTCACTCGGGCAGAAGAAAATTGTAAGTCAATGTTGTGTCCTTAATACTTCCCTGTCGTGTTTGAGCTTGTTTTGTTTTGTTATATTTAGGTTTCTGGAATGTTTTATCCTATCAATGTCATTAATTATGGAGTAATTGCCTTAGTAGCATGTAACAACTCTCTTCTTTTTTTTTCTTTTTTAAAGACATTTTCACACAATGTGTAAACTTCGCTGTACATGTGCTACGTTTCTTGTGTCATGAAATAACGTGTAGACAAAATAATGTTTTTCCTGTCAGAAATTCAATGGGCATCTAAAGCAAAGTGACAGGTGGTTAAATAGCTGCATTTAAAGGATGTCAAGAAGATTTTTTGGACAGGTACCAAAACCCAATGCCAAAAAGAAGGCCTAATACCATCTGTTTTGTTAGCAGAGAGATGCAGTTTTACATTAGATTTTAAACGACACGAAATGCCAAATTCATCACCTTGTTTTGTGGGTCAAATCTAGCTTATCTAGATTGTGAATGTTTCTATTTACCAGCACAGTTCCTGACCCAGAGCCCACACAGGTAAACGAAGATGTTTTCAATTATCCCCATTTTAAAGGCACAGGAAGCTCTTGAGCTGCATTTAATTTTGTTTTGTATTACATGTGAATCCAGATGCAATGTGGATTTAATTAATCCAATTTCACTGCACTTAAATGTACACATTTGCATTGTGTTTATTGGCAATTGGCTTTATCCATTTGTTCAGCATTTTTTGTGACCACTGCAGCTACTGAATATTTAGAATCCCTCTACTTCCAAATGGGAACGAGGAGTGTAGCTCTGAATTAAATCATTCTCAGGCATAAACTGGGGATAAGACTAAAATGTCAAAATATAGCTGCATAATACAGTGGGGAAAATGATACCAGTATTTTAAAGTAATAAACTGCACTGTGCTAAATTATTTTAAAAATCATTTCAGCAGGCTTTTTAGATGGTTTGTTGAGAGGAGGAGGACTACCTTGAAACAAATAATGAAACTGATAGATTCGGAGGCTTTTTCCTGCTTCTGAAAGGTGCCTTTGAAATGATGATTGTTCAGGTTTAGCCTAATATTTAGAAATACTCACTGTAGAGTTTTCCCTTCTTTGTGAGGAGTCCGTGTGGCTTAAATGGGATTGCTGAGATAATCACACTCTGCTGTTTCTGTTCCAGGGCTAACGTTAGGCATGAAATGTGAGTTGTCATGTTGGGAGCTCCTCTTTCAGCTGCTCAGCCAAAGCGACTGCAAACGTCCTGGGGTTTGGGGGGACTCGGCTGGGAAAAGAAAGGAAAAGACACCGGTGTTTTCAGTCTGTTTGGCTGCTTGGCCCAGCCCTGTCGGGGATCCTGCAGCTCCAGTGGCATTGCTGGTTCCCTTCAGCCATCCCAGACCACTCCTGTCGCCTGTGGACACCTGGGCAAAACCCAAAGTCTTGACCCTTTGCGGGATCACAGCAAGCCCTGGTAACAAGTCTGTCCCAGTCTTTCTCACTGCTCCCTTCAGCACTGGAAGGGGCTCTAAGGTGTCCCTGGAGCCTTCTCTTCTCTGGGCTGGACACCTCCAGCTCTCCCAGCCTGGCTCAGAGCAGGTGTGCTCCGGCCATGGAACCACCTCTGTGGTTCGCTGTTGATCCTACGTGGAGAGGCGCTGGAGGAGAGCAGAGTTCACACAAATCTGCATCTCCCGCAGACCCCATTTGTGCCACGGGGACAAAACACATCGAAACACGGGGGAAAACGGGCTGAAGGAGGAATTAGCAGCAGGCACAAGTTGGAGGCTTTCTGGACACACAGTGAGGCTGGGCAGGGGTGGGAGCTGCTGATGCACGGGCAGAGAACCACGGATGGGGGCCGGAGGCACCCGTGGCTCGCTGGGCCCTGGCCAGGGGCGATGCTCAGCTCCACTGGGTTGTCTTCTTCTGACAGTCTGAGGAGGAGAAGCACTGGAGGCACGAGGTGAGCTGTGAGAACGTTCCTCTGATGAGGAGCATTCCCTCTGCCAGCTTCCCTTGGCATATATATGTATATATATATATGTATGTGTATATATATATATATAAAAGCATTCTGGCTATTAATAGCAGTAACACTTTGTGACGCCGGGTGTCTCAGATCAGTCTCTGTTCGAGGTCTAACGGAGGCAGATGAACGTGCAAAGTTTGACAGGGCTGAGCAGTGTAAATCTGAGAAAACAGGGCTTCATTGGGGGAAAAATGAGCTTTGAAAGGGTCTGGAAGGGAGTGATGGGGGGTCTCAGGCACTGGAAATAAATTGGGTTGTGCCTGCTGGGGAGATGCTGCACGTTTGGTGATGAAATGTGTTCATTTTTGTAGGAAACAACAGAATTAAATCCTGCTTTTAGTGGGAAAGTCAGGTCTGCCTTAACTGCAAAGCTGCTAGCAATGACTCCACAATATAAGAAATATAATAATTATGATAATTAATAAAGATAATAATACAGTCAAACCTTTCTAATGACTCAGAGGCTGCTTACTAATTACTAAATTTTGTGGATAAACAAGCCAGAATAATGCATCATAAAATACACTTTGTTCCATTATTTTGACATCTCTCGTTTAGTTTTAATTATTTATACTTGGTAATATAGCAGTCACTCTGCTTGGGAAGGTTTTACAAAAATAATGAAGCTCTAATAATGTGACATGTCAGTTCAGTACTTGCTGAAACAGGGAGACAGGAAAAGCAGTCCTTTTGGGGGGGTGTGTAAATCAGGAAGGGCACAGATCAGTGGAGCTCAGATATTCAAAGTTTTAATGCAAAATATTAGACATCTCTATTATGCCTTTGACTGGGAGCCCTCGGAGCAGCTTCTCTGGTGGAGAACTCCTGAAGCCGACCTGCTTCGCTGCTAAATGCAGAAGGATCAATGCTGGTTCTCCAGAAAAATCACACAGCTTGAAAAATAATAATAATAAATGTGAAGTAGTTTTTGTGCCCAAGTCAATTTTTATCCTTAAATCAATTTTTTCCACCACCACGAGGGCTGAAAGCTTGTTTTTAATTTAAATGAGAGCTACGATTTTTACATAATCACTTGATTCCTGGAGCTGGCATTCCTTCAAAACCCCAGCCCGCCTTCCCCCTCCCTGAATTTGGCAGGAATTGGCCCCACTCTTGCAATGAAAGACACTGGAGGAAGAACTCAGCGTTTATTTAGCTCCGTTTTCCAGCTCTAGAGAGTCCTGAAGGGTGCATGTTGGAAATGAGCCTTCGGAGTGAGGAGGGTTTTTTCTTGAAAAAAAAAAAAAAAGAAAAAAAGAAAAAAAAATATAGAAAGAAAAGAAGCAATTTCTCTTGGAGATTTGCCAGCGAGCTGACTCCACCAGCCCTGTCCCAGCTCTGCCAGCATATGGATCGGTTGTTGCAACTTTCAAGCGTTTCCCTCTGTCTGGGGATGGGATAACGTACTGCAAACCCACTCTGTATATAACACTCTCTCCCACCGGGCTGCTTTTCCACAGGGATCTGTTGTGAGCGTGGAGCCTGCGGCAGCGGGGCAGCGAGGGGGAGCCCAGCACGCCCAGCCCGTTCACCTCCGAGCATCCTCCCTCCCCACGGGCACGTTTGGGTTTTCCGTGCTGCTGTGCCCTGCCAGTCCCGGCCCGCGGGAGGCGGAGGGGGATGGCAGGGAGGGTGGGCACGGACGGAGCTGCCTTCCAGCAGCGGGAATTGTAAAGACTAGGATGTGTGGAAAGCCCAGGTAGGGGGAGAATGGGGATCTCTGTGCCCTGGGGAGCAGGAAGCCAACGAGAGGTGCAGAGATTGAGCTTGGCTCTTCTCTCCAGGCTGGGAGAGCGCGTGGGGACGCTCAGGCCTTCCAGAAACAGGGCGCAGTTAGGGGTTCTGAATGGGGGACCTATTTGGGGTCCCTGCTGGGGTCCTGCTCAAGCTGGATCAGGGCGCTGGAGAGCATCCTTCATCAGCAGGTGGGCACCAGCTGCAGAAGTGAATGAAGCTGCTGGGCACCGTCCCGCGTCAGGAGAGGGCACACCGGGCACGGTGCGGGCTGTGGGGCACAGAAGACGTGACAGGGTCCCCACCGGGCAGCGGGAATCGGTGGGCGGCTGCTGCAGCCTCGGGCTGCTCGCCGGGGCGGCCGGGGATGAAGGACGGGGAGTGCACCGGGCTCCCCCGAGGGGCTCCAGCGGCGCTGCCCGCGGTGCCCAAGCCCCCGGCGGTGGCGGCCGCGGNAGAGGCACCGCCGCCGCCGCAGCCGGGTCCATGCCCGCTGGAGCCCCCGCCTGCCGCCGCCCGCAGCCCCGGCATGGACGTTCGGTTCTACCCCTCGGCTCCCCCCGCCGTGGGCTCGCTGCCCGGCGCGGACCCCACTTGCCTCGGACCGCTGGATTATTATCACTGCAACAAGGTACCGGGGGCGCGGGGGGTCCCCGGGCTCGGCGGGGGGCCCCCGGGG
>VXBT01003358.1:353756-381203 GCA_013400235.1 Oriolus oriolus | reverse complement strand
GCCCCCCCCCCCCCCCTTTCCCTATTGTTTCCCTCCGGAGGTTTTGTTCTGACGGGTGCTGTTTCTTCCCTGAGAAACGGCCCTGGCTGCCGCGCTGCTGCGGGCGCGATCTCCGCCTTGCGCCACAGAACCTCTCTCCGCCGCCCTCATCTTTTGCACGGGTTGCTTGACCTCTGCAGTTATAATTAAATCTCTTCCTGACCACCGTGAGATTGCAGCTCGGCTCCGTGGCGAAGAGAGGGAAGTGTTAAACGGGGCCCCGGGCCGGGAACTCTTCTCGTGGAGGGGTTATTGGAGCGCTGGTTTGTGTCGGTCGCTGCACGTGGCTTCAGAGGAACCTGCCTTGCAGAAATCGGGCCAGCCTTGGTCCCAGGCAGCTTCTCGACCTCTAATTCTGGGCTGGACCTGGACACAGGAGGTTGAATTTTGCCGGTGTTTAAAATGTAGAAGGTTTAATTTTTTTCTGTCAGTTTGAGGGCTCGGCCCCTTGCTCTCATGCTGCCTTTTTTTCCTGGGTTCCTGAGGATCTCGTGGCTCAGCAGGTGCTAGGAAAGGGGGGTGACAGTCTGTGGGGTGGGTGGCAGAACTTGCTGCAGCTCTGCCCTGAGCCTCTTCTCCCCATTCCCAATGAGCATCATCTTTGAGGCAGCAGAGACTCTCAGCCTCGAGGAGAAGGTCTGGGACAGCCCTGGCACTGTGGTACTCAGGGGAGGTGGAGGACAAGCCCTGGTGCGTGCCACCCTCCCCTCTGGTGAGGTGCCACTGTCCTCACTGTCACCCAGGTTGTGTTTTCCCTGACCCCATGGATCCTGTTCCACCCCCCAGTGGCAGGGAGCACTTTTTTATCGGATTAGCTGGATCACATTAGCAGGTTTCTCTTCCCACAAAACCTACCAACGAGTCAGAGTTTCCATCCCCATCTGGGCTCGTCAGGGAGGCTCCATCCCCTTTCTTCCCGGCTGTCTGCCTGAGCACGGTGCTTTTCCTCTCCACTTCAGAAGAAAACAATCATCTTCCTCTGCACCTCTGCTCCTGCCAGTGGCCAAGGTTGGGAGATAAGAGCTGTGTCATGGCTCTGCCTTTTATCCTCTCCAGGAGCTGGCCTAGATCTCCCTCTCCAGAAGCAGCAGCTGAGTTCAGGGCCCCCCAGACATTTGGGGGTTATTTTAGGATTAATTTGAGCCATCCTGAGCACTGAGCATCCATTGCAGAAGATCCAGGTCCGTGGAGAAGTGCAAGCAGAGCCTGGGGCATCTGAAAGGCTTCTCTCTTCCAAAGATGTGGATCTCCATGTTTACACCCATGTAGGAGTTTCACCTTTCCGGCCAGGTTCCCCCAGCAGTTTATTCCTGAACATCTCCCTCTCGCTGGGAAGGTGGCAGGGCTGTGTGGGAGCTGTCAAGCCTTTTCAAAACCCTCAAACGCAACAGTTTCAGCGTGATGGATGATGCTGGGAAGGGGAGGACATTGTGGCAGTGGAGAGCTTGGCCTCATGTGGCGCTGGTCCATGCGGGGAGCTGGTGGAGCTCAGTCCTGTTCCAGCAGCGCAGGCTGAGCTCCTTTCTCCCCTGAGAGCTGAACCCTTGGTCAAGGATGAGCTGTTTGATTCCACCCCACCATCACCTCTCCTTTGTGCCGTGGGGAAGATGCTCCCAGGGGCCTTTGGGGTGCTGTGGGAGGGCACAGGGTGGGCTGCTGAAGGTCCCCAATGTAAGAAGGACCTGGAGCTGTTGGAGCGAGTCCAGAGGAGGCCACGGAGATGCTCCAAGGGCTGGAGCCCCTCTGCTCTGGAGCCAGGCTGGGAGAGCTGGGGGTGCTCATCTGGAGGAGAGAAGGATCCAGGGACACCTCTGAGCCCCTTGCAGGTCCTAAAGGGGCTCCAGGAGAGCTGGAGAGGGTCTTTGGACATGGGTCTGGATTACAGGTCAGCAGGGAATGGCTTCCCACTGCCAGAGGGCAGGGATGGATGGGATACTGGGAGGGAATTGTTCCCTGTGAGGGTGGGGAGGCCCTGGCACAGGGTGCCCAGAGAAGCTGTGGCTGCCCCTGGATCCCTGGAAGTGCCCAAGGCCAGGCTGGAAGAGACTTGGAGCAGCCTGGGATAGTGGAAGTTGTCCCTGCCATGGCAGGAGGTGGGATGAGATCCAACCCAAACCATTGTGTGATTTTGTTGCATTGCTTACAGTGACTGAACCCTAGAATATTTTTGGGTTTTGGTCAACAAATAACAGATCCCTTCCCTGTTTCATAGTTTTTGTGGGTGCTTCTTTGAACAGAGGGGCTTTATACACTGAGCCATCTCAGAACATTGTGCCTGCAGTGGAAGAATGATGTATTTTTAGGGAATTAGATCTGTAGTCCCTACAGTCAGAAGAGAGGTAGTGTGCCCTGGAGTCTTCAACAAAAAGAAGAGAAACTTTGACAGCATGGAAATGAAATGCATGAAAACTTTAGTGACTTCTAACTGAATTATCTTGGTTTGTCTCAGTTTATGCAATGGCCCAAAAAAGCATTAGAATATTATATGAAGAAGAAGCAGCAGCAGAAGTACTGGGAGTGGGGGGACAAAAAGCACAGAAACTGGGGCTTGTAGCACTGGAAAATATTCCCCCCCAGTCGGATCCTGCTCTGTTTGCCCATGCTCAGCCCAGAGAGGCAACTTTTCCCCCGCTGCATTATCTTGTCTCTAAACAGCGTTCAAAGGAGAAGAAGAATGTGCTGTTAAAAATATCAAACTTTTGGGAATGGCTGGCAGACTTTAGCGCTGATAAGCGCTGTTGATTGAAGATCAAACAGCCCTTGAAGAAAAACCTTCCAGCGAGCGCCGTGGGCCCAGCCCTGCAGCCAGACAGTGAGGTCAGCCTTCAATCCAGGGATATTTAGGGACCAACACTGGAATTATGGTCGGGGCTCCTCCACCCCAGACGGATGTTGGCGACATGGTGGTTTAAACCTGATAAATCTGTTCAAGCCAAGAACAAGCATTTATGACGTGCCAAGGGTCTGCACTGGTAGGTGGTAGTTTTTTATATATATATTTTTTTCCCTCCACTTAAGGTAAAGGGAAAAGGCTGCAGGTCGTAATGTGAACTGAAGACTGCTGGCATTTGTTTTTTAATTAATTGACAACCTGCATTTCTGTGTCAAGGTGGCAAATTAATAGTGGGTGGCCATCTGTTTGCAAAGCGGAGAGTTCTGGCTGTGCCAAACATGTGGAGTATTTACCCATTTGATTTAAATCAGATCAGAATGGTGGTGTTTTGGACGCTCTATTAAGTTGGTTTTTCCATTTAAGGGTTGGGCTTTGAAAAGGGGAAAGATATTGAAATGGTCTTTTTAGCTTGATGAACTTGCAGGCCTTTAAGTGAGTCGTTTGGCATATTTGGCCTTCTTTTTAGGAGAGGCCAAATCCTGGTGGGAATAACAGCATGGAGCTTCAGTCACCTGTGGAAGCGGGGTACCAAGGTTGTGTGAGAGCACCAAAGAAACAAATGCATGTTAAAAATCATGAAGTAGCTCAGGCTGGAAGGGACCTCTGGAAGTGTATTTGAACTAATTTCAATAGCACCTTCTGGGATTGAGATGGCAGGAAAGAAAAATATCAATAGATTTTCTGCTCTAATACAGTGAGAGTCTCAGTGGTGGTGGCTGCAATCAAATGCTAAATAGAAAGTTTGCAATAAAAAGGGCTTTAGTAAGAATTAATAAAATGTGAAATGCCTCGTTCCTTGGAAAACATGTGGTATTGACTGAGATTTAGAAACATGTCCTGGGAGCAGGGATCTGGATTGCAGGCTCCAGAGCTGGCTCTGGCATCCTTTCCCTGCATGCATTACTATTCTTTAATTATTTCTGATATTTTTTAAATTTTTTTTTTTTGCCTGGAAAGGTCACAATGTGCAAGTTTGAGAGGAAATCAGTGAAGAGCTGGAATGAAGAGCAGCCTTGCACAGAACTATCATCCTCTTTTCCCACTCCTTCACCTTCCTGCGCTGTGCATGGCAGGGGGATGATCTTTAAGGTCCCTTCCAACCCAAACTGGATTCTAAACCAGGATCCTTTTATCTCAGGCAAATCCAAGTTTATCATGGAAACTTTCCTGATTAAGTTTGATTTTAAGTCCTGCTAAGCAGAGCTGCCCTCCAGAAGCTGCACGTGAAGCCACAGATAGTTCCCATTTTCAGGAAAGCGCTGCTTGAATTCTCTGGGAAATGAAAATTTCAACATCCTCTTGTTTTGAGGAATTGCCTCAGGATGTTCTGAAGCTCAACTGCAGCTTCTCATTCACTGCCAGACCTGGAAATCTTGGATAGCTCAGAGGCAGGAAGAGCCTGGTGCTAGATCTGGGGCTCGAGCTTGTGTCACTGTCATCGTGCCATGAGCGTGGGGACGGTGCCAGCTCGGAAGGGATGCTCTGCTTGGCACGAGAAGGTCTCGAGAACAGGCTGCTTCCTTGCTTAGCACAGTTACAGCAGGAAGGCTGCAGGACCCACAGGCTCCTGGAGAGCTGCTGGGGCTCTTCCCATCCCTGGGACACCAGGCCCCAGTGCCGAGGGACCAGATGTCCTCAGAAGCTGTGGGGTAGCGCTGGTGGTTGCTGTCCTGCTCTCTGGGTGTGGGCATGTGCTTCCAAAAACGTGGAGGTGTGGTGCTTGGGGACGTGGTTTAGCGGTGGCCTGGGCAGTGCTGAGCTGATGGTTGGCACTCAGTGATACTGGAGGTCTTTTCCCACCTTTCTGATTCTTTGATTCTCTGGTGGCAGTGTGGGACATACAGCAGGACAGGCCAGCTGGGCCACCTGAAACTGGGGGCCTCATCCCTTTGGCCACTGTGGAGCCACTAATGAGGCCAGTGGGGTGATCCAGCCTTCTCTGGGGCTTCTCTGGATTTGGTTTGGGCTCCTTGGGGCTGTCCCATGCCAGGCCAGGAGCTGGACTTTGATGATCCTTGAGAGTCACTTCCAAGTCGGAATGTTCTGTGATAAACAGAACCCCCCAGAGTGAAACCCAGCACCACCAGGCTGAGCTGAGCTGAAAAGGAAGAAGTTTGTGCGACAGAAGGTTTTGCAGTGCGGTGCGTTGCCGGCTGCAGTGACGGAGCCAGGCTCTGCAGGGCTGGTTGGCCACTGAGATCCACGCCTTGTGTCCCTGCCTGGTGAGCCCCACAATTAGCAGGAACTGCTCATCCCTCACAGCCCTGGAGCCCTGTGAGACTCAGCTTTCCCCTGCTCATGGTCGAGTGTGGCAGGCGCGACTGGAGCGCCCCGGTGAAGCGCAAAGCTCGGTCCAACGGGGGTGGGGAGGAGGTGACAACGGAAAGTTTAATTCCCTGCTCGTCTCAACCACGATTCAGGCTTGGCTTCCCTCTGCGGAGGTTTCCCCTCTCCCTCTCTGCTGTCCAAGTGTTGCTTCTGCTGCATTTGTTATTTATTTTCTCCCTAGCCTGGGGGCTGCTGCGAGAGGTGTCTCTTTGCTCTGCCGCCTGTTCCTGATGCTTCCTTTTCCTCGCTAATACCAATTGTTTCTGCCAAAAGCGCTCGGCGGTGTTATGTAAACCTCGAATCTCACGCTAACGCTCCGATCCGGGGGCTCCCAAAGGCGCCGGAGCGGATTCGCCCCCGCGCCGGCTCCGCTGCCGTCAGCCTTGTGCTGCGCCAGGGGTCCCTGGGCTGCTGAGCCGAGGGGTGCCGTGGCACTGGCCGTGACAACCCCGGCCATCTGAGCCGGCGTGGCCGCTGTCCCAGGCAGCTTCAGTGGGAGGCAGGGAAGCTCCCTGCGAGGCGCTCAGGGCTGGGATTGGAGCTGGTTTAGGGCGCGGTACCCGCGGAGCAAAGCTGCGTTTGGCACCCGGGGTCGTGGCGGTGTCGGTGGGTGCTGCGGGAGGGCTCTGCTACCACTTGGTGCATCTCCGTCCCTGCCCTCGGTCCGGGGCAGAGCCTGCCCCAGCAGTCGCTGTGCTTGCTGCCAGCTGGAACTGGAGCTCCTAGAGCACGTTCATGGAGACACCGTGCTCCTCCAAGGCTGCTGGGTGGGCACCCCTCTCCTCAGCCAGCTGGTGTTCCGTCCAAACCAGTTATTTACCTGGGAAGTGATATTAGCAAAATCCTGATGAATGTCCAAGTGCTGCTTTATGGGATTTGGCAGCCAGGATTCTCTCAAAAAAGAAAGGAAAGAGAGAGAGAGAGAGATATCGAGATCCACCATTGCTGTGTGCCCAACCTCTTCCCCATCCACTCCTGCTTTTGAGAGATTAAAAAGAGATTAAATCCTGCTGAGCTGGCAGGTGATGTTGATGAATGTTTGGAGGGGATTAGGGTAAATCCATTCCTCTTTCTGATTTAGCTCAAGATTTGAACTCATTGATAAAATTTGTCCAGGTTTTACCTCTGAAACCTCCTTTGAGCTGGTGAAGGTGTAAATGAAGGCAGAGCTTGTTTTTGGAGCAGAAAGGATAATAAATTAGCCTTTGTAAGGCTGATGAAGGCTTAAGATTGCCGTGCATCTACAACTATTGCAGTGTCCAGTTAATCCTCACTGACACAGAATTAAAGGATGCCCAGGCCGGTTCCTTGGCTGGGGGAATCTGGCCCGGTGCTCCTGCTGCAGTGCAGTGCAGCACAGCTGTGAGATGCTCTGCACAACCAACCTGCCCGTGCAGGACCCTGTTCCCATGTGGCACTCGAGTTCCCACTAAAAAACACCATTTCTCAGCCTAGGGCTGGCGTAGAATGGACACAGCCGTGGACTGGGGCTCGGGGGCTGTATCCAGCCAAAGCTGTCTTGGTGATCAGACACTGTTTTGGTTCTGTGGTGGCGTTGCAGTGGGACGAGAGGTTCAAGAGGGTGTTCTGGCAGCCTCCAGCAGCTGTTGGACCTTCTGGTGTATCTGCACGCATCCTACAGCGCAGGAACAGGGGTGGTGGGACTCCAGAGCGTGTTCCCATAAGGTGTCCCAGCATCCAGAAGCCTGTCCTCAGAGGAGTGCTGAAACCTGCAGCGTGGCCATTTGGGCCAAGGACCAGTGCTGGGACCGGCAGCAGCAGCGTGTGCTGGGTGTCCTGCTGGGGCTGCAGGAGACGATTCTGATTCCAAGGATGTGTTTGGAACAAGGCTCAGCATCAGCACTGAGTGGCTGTCCTGGTGGTGGGAGGAACAATCCTCACCTCTCTGTGCTGCCCGTGGTCGAATGAAGTCCTTGAGGCACAGGAAGAGCTGCTGGGAGGGCAGGAGGGCAGCGGTGGAGCCTCCACCCTGGAGGAGATTTATAAACCAGGGCAGGGCATTGCTGCCAGAGCTCTGCACTGCCCGTGGCACCCATGCCAAGGCAGAGAGGGGGAAAAGCTCTGTGCAAAGCCACTTGGGTGGGTTTGGTGAAGAGCTCCCACCCGCTGCCCTGTCTGGAGTCTTCCCCTGGGACTGCTCGTTCCAGAGGGCATGGCTTGGTCATCCCAGCATTTCACCCCCCGTGTGCCCACGTCAGCTCTGAGTTTCCCTGCGTGGAAAGAGTGGTGGCAGTGGCAGCTTTGGGCCGGCAGCTTTGCAGGTATCTCTGTGCTGCTTAGCAAAACTGGCACTTAGGAGCCACCTGCACACCGGTAAAGGTGCCGGGTGACTGATGCCAGGAGTGCCCTGGAGTTCCAGGCTCTGTAAAATCGGGCTGAAATCAGAGATGGTGTGAACAGGCAGTGTTGTGGCGTGGAGGATACCAGGCTTGTTCCCTGGGGAGCAAATCTGCTTCCTCTGAGCTGCTTTGGATTTATCCAGCGACAGCAGCAAACACAGCCCCCTCCCGATCCTTAAGGATGCTGGTGGGGTGGGCAGGAAGCCTGATAATGTCACAGACAACTGGGAATACCTTCAAGAACGTAACTGGGAAAAATTTAGAAATAATTTAGGAAGAAAAAAAATTTTTTCAGCGTGTCATTGGAATATATGGTTTTATAGAAAGTAGGAGGAAAGAGATCTTGAAATTAAATGTATTAATAAACTTCCTTAACTCTCATTAAGGAAGAGGATTTGGAGGGAAGTGTTTTCCAGTCTCTTCATCGTGTTGCTGCACAAACTGGTGTTTGCCAAGCTGGTATTCTTGACTCCTTCAAGAAGAGCAAAAATGAAAGTTAAATTCCTTGTATGTTGGAAAAGAATATTTGGTATCCATTGTTTGTGATGATGGTAGTTTGTTTAAAATAAAGTTACCTCTGTATTTGCTTAGTTTGACTCTAAACAGGAGAATAATGGCTTTTGTAATGTCTCTATTAGAGGAGTATTGTTTGAAAGCACTTTAGGCTTACATTAGTTGAGTGCAAAATGAATTCCTGCTCTGGAGCAAATAAACCCCAGCGGGGCTGGATGCTGCGAGCTGCCAGTGTGATGTGGGGATGTGCATCACACAGGTCTCTGGGGGCCAGTTCTTGATGTAATTCTTCGTGCTCCTCATCTTCCCTCCTCCCTTCACTCACCTCAGTGATGCAGCATCTCACCCCAACAAATTGGTTTCACGTTTACATCAGAAACTGGGGGAAACTGGGCAGCCTGAGGAGGGGGGCCAAGAAGCTTTTCGATGCTTTAAATAAAGCCTCTCCATGTGTCAGCACATGAGCAAACAGACTTTGGTGAAGTGTCTTTTATTTTCTCATCTGAACAACAACAGACACTTGCAGCTTGGGGGATTTCTTGGTTTTCTTTTTTCCTAACTGTGATGGGAAGATGGGAAGCAGTAGGAAAGTGCCCACTGCTGGTGCTGGGTGTGTCAGCAATTGCATCAGTAGCTCTGGGGTGTGTGAGGTGCCTTGCATGAGCATCAGAGGCTCCTTGTGCATCCTTGTCCACAGCCAGCTCCCAGAGCTGCAGGTGCACACACGGGGTGAGCTGAGGCTGCTGAAAACTCAGCACAGGCTGGTTTTCCAGCAGTATCCAGTTGTGTGGCTGCCCTTGGATCCCTGGAAGTGTTCCAGGCCAGGCTGGACAGGGCTTGGAGCAGCCTGGGATAGTGGAAGGAGTCCCTGCCCATGGCAGGGGTGGGATGAGATGGGTTTAAATTCCCTTCCAACCCAACCCAACCCACTCCATGATTCTGTGTCACACCGCAGGTATGAGGAGAGCAGCATCTGGGGGCTCTGCTGTCCCCATGCCCATTGCAAGCAGCTGATCAGACCCTTGTAAACGTTCAGTTTAGTCACATAACAGCGTGGTAGGGGACACATGACACATGCAGTCCAGGACCACCTGCTTGCCTCTTTTCCTTTCACAGAAAATAATGACGACATTTTCTCAAGAGGCAGCTAAATGCATTGGAAAGAGAAGCCAAGATCTCTTTGTGCAAAGGTGTCAATGCTTTTATTTTGAGCTTAATGTTGCATTTAGTTTGTTATCTGCAGATTATAAAACATGGGTGGGGATGACTCGGCTATCCTGCTGCAGGGATTAGCTCCCCACTGCGAGCAGGAGGTGTTTTCTGGGCAGGGCTGGGTGGGATGTGCTGCTGGGGCAGCTCTGGACTCTGGAGCTCTGTTCCACAGCTTCCCCCAGGATGCAGCGTTCCAGTGTTGGTTGTGGCAATGCCCCTTTTCTGTCCCAAAGTGAAACAGAGCTCATGGCTGGTGTGAAGCTATGAAATTATGGGTGGAAAAGTGCTGTGCAAGCTCCAGCTCCTGTGTATTTGGTCCCTAAAGGGGGCCAGTAAAGATGGGGACAAACTTAGGCATGGCCTGTTGCTATAGGACAAGGGGTGATGGTTTTAAACTAAAAGTGGGTCAATTTAAACTGGTTATAAGGTAGGTTTTGTTTTGTTTTTACAACGACAGTGGTAAAACACTGGCAGAGGGTGCCCAGAGCAGCTGTGGCTGCCCCTGGGTCCCTGGAAGTGCCCAAGGCCAGGCTGGACGGGGCTTGGAGCACCCTGGGACGGTGGAAGGTGTCCCTGCCCATGGCAGGGGTGGCACTGGATGGGCTGTGAGGTCCCTTCCAACCCAAACCATTTTTATTGGCAGGGATGTGCCCAGAGGATGCAAACCTCCCCGCCTGCTTGGCAGGGAGATGTGTGGTGGTGGCTGTGGAGTCTCCCAGCTCTGCATGAGCAGAGGATACAGAGGAGCTCTGGGTGCTTCCTTTGTGGCTCCTGTGGGCACAAAGTTCTGTTTAAACTCAGGAGCTCAGGTGCTGGATATTGTTGCAGTGATGTGTGGCCCAGCAGAGTTTTGAGGCTGCAGCTGAAAAAGGTCCTACTGGGCACTTAGGAAAGGATGGTTCCTAAAACATACAGCTAAGATGGACAAAGAGTGTGGATATGTGGGTGAATAAGGGAGAGAGAAATCACACTGCTACCCGGGAATTTCTTTCCAGGGTTAATTTTTAGAAGAATCCCAGTGCTATGAGTTCTGCATTACCAGTGTGGGCACATGGCACCCCAGACCAGAGCAGGGCCTGCCCTGTGTGCTGAGATAGGTGTCTGACACCAGACTGGTCCTGCCTGTGCTGCTGCCAGGGAAATCTGTGTTCTTGCAAGCCTTGGGCTTGGTGAGATTGCAGCTGGGCTGTGGCCTCTCCCTCCACTTTGATGGGGAGTTTGCACTCTGGGCAATCATTAGATAATCATAAGTACAGGGGTGATGCAACTGAGAAAGTGTGGTTTGAGCTCAGCTTTAGCCTCAGAAGACCTCTGAGAACATCAGTGGCTTCAGCATCCTCCAGCTGTGTTACACAGGGGCCGATGCAGCCACCAGTGGCTTGCACCAGGCTGCTGCCTGTCAGCAGCACTGACCTTGGCAGAGGCTCTGAAATGAATGGGACTGGTCAGACATCCCTGGGGGGTTGCAAAAAAATGTGACTTCAGACATCAAAGAGTCACTTCCACCTCCGAATCCCTGGGCACTGTGGTTGATTAATGTGTGGAGTGGGCTCCTGAAGCATTCTGAGGCACGTGGCTTTGGTTTTACCAAAGTCATCAAAGCTGAAAAATTCATCAATCCTATTCCTTCCTCCCAGTGACTACACACTTGGCAAAATTCCCACATTTTCCTTCCTCTTTCTCTGTGTGTGAGGTGTCCCACCTTCTCACACGAAGGGCTGCAGGGAGCAGGGTGCTGCCTGTGCTGTGGGAGCCCCGGACACTGCTCTGAGCCACAACAGAACGGAGCTCCAGCTCTCCAGGCTTGCAGGATGCTCCTTGTTTAGCATGTTGCCTGTTTCTTTTCCTTTTGGAAAACTGTGGGAAAAAACAGTAGAAGAGGAACTTACCCATTTTCAGGCTCTTGCCTTGCTCTAGTGGTGAGAGGGTTAATGGGAGAGGTGGCCACTGGACTGGTAACCACTGTCCCCAGGGGTTTTGCTGAGTTCCTAAGCAATGAACTTCAGAGCTGGAGTAAGATCCATGTTTTTGGTGAATATCATGGATTGCACAGCGGTCCTGCATCCATAGAACTGGGGTTTATCAGGGAAGGGTGGTGCTGACAGAGGGAATTTCCCCAGTGCATGGCCGAGTCACTGCTGAGTGGTGGCATCAGAGCAGGGTCCCTGGGGCCACCACAGGGGCCAGCCCATGAGTGTTGGCTTGGGGTGGTGTCTCTGCATCTGCCTGGGGATGAGGGAGCTGTGGAGGGGAGGCAGGGGTTAAGATCAGTGCCGAGTGTCCAACAGGAGTAAGCACCTGGCTGTGCACGGAGACTTTTCTGTTGCACTGTGCTCTTTCCATACAAAGGATTGCAAAGACCAGCCCTGGACCAGGGCAGAGACCCCACTCCTGTGCCCCTGGGTGTTCCTCCCTGGCACAGAGGAGGTGCCCAGATCCATCCCCAGGCCTGTGTCCTGTCCTTAGAGCCTTCTCTGATACTCTGGGGCTCCAGCTCGTGTTCCCACCTTGGCCGATCCTGAGCACCGAGGAAAGTGTGAATGGGAAGGAAAGCAGTTCCAGTTTACCCACGTTGGTTACATTTGATATGAGCAGACTTTAATAACAAAAAAAAAAAAAGAAAAAAAGAAAGGAAGTCTTCTAGCATGAAGCCCAAGAGATGGGTGGATTTAAGTGCTATTAAGAGATTACTGGTAATGCCCAGCTGTGTGTGTTGGTTCAGCTGCGAGGCAGCAGCAGCAGCAGCACAGTCTCATTCCTCGTGCAAGTGCAGCCCATCCCTGAGCTGTGGAGCCCCATCTCTTCTTAGCAAAGGCTCTCTGGTGTCCCCATCTCCTCTATCTTCTCCTCTCTGCTTGTCTCACCAGGCTCCATGAGCCCTGCCAGCAGCATCCCTGGGGATGGGAGGGAAGGTTTCCCCGGGATGTCCATACTTTGATCAAGATGCCGCTTGCCGTTGGACATGGACCTGCAGCCCCAAAGCTCCTGGTTCTGAGGGGTGAAACAGCTCCTGGCACTGCTCCTACGTGTGCCAGGAGGTTGTGGCCTGAGGTCAGGGTGAGGGCCCTCAGCTCTGGAAGATTGGTGTTCGCTGGCTTTAGGTTAAGCCCTTCACATTTCCTATCACAGCTCCTTGGTGACGATGGTGATGAGTTCTTCTCTCCACCGAGTCACTCCTGGCGGTGAATTAAATCATTGCATTTCCCCCACCTCTTTCCAGTATTCAGTGTTCTGAGCTAAATTAGAACAGGAACCTTTTCAAACCGTTCCCTTAATAAAAGTATTTAGTTAATAGATGATGCATAGCTCACAAAGCTTGCAAGAATCTGACACGGGGTATCATAATATTGTGATATTTAACAGCAAAACCTGCTGCATTATCAACTTACCTCTATAGCATGGAGGAGGCAACAGCTGAGGCATAAAAACTAATGCTTCAGTGTGACAGAGCTAAAATTGAACTTGGCAATTACCGCGTGCCTGATTCGCAGCATTGTGAAGTGAAGCTACTATATAAATCAGCTCCAGTAATCACAGGGTTTAAAATTAGTCAGTTACTATTAACTCTGCCAGTGTTAGCATATGCTGAAGAATTATAAAAGTGAAAGGTATGGAATATCTAAAGTACAGGTTTAAAGTAAACCACTTGAACAAGCTCCCAGTGGGAGGATTTGAAGTTCATGCAGAAGTAAGGTTTTGGATACTCTGACAAAGGGTTGTGGAACACATTTAATTGCACATTGCTGTCTAATCTTTTGAATGCTTAACATCCTTTCGAAAGCACCTTTTCATGTTCCCAAGACTTTCACAGTTCACAGAGGGTAGAGTGATGATTGAATTTAATTTTTCCTCCCCTACAGGATTTTTTTTTCAGAGCAGCGCAATTCAAATAGTTTGCAGAGCTCTTCAATGCCAGGCACAGAAAAAAAGGAAACAGCAGGATAATGTTTTAAAATCATTACAGGGAAGTGAAAGGCTGCTCTGAGCACAGCACAGAAATTAGCAACTGCTATGATTGCTAAATTTTTATTCCATGCAAAATTCATGGAATTTGCTGCTATGAAAAATAAGGGAGTCAAGTTATTTAATAGGATTCTAAATTATGTAGGATGCACAAATATTTTATATGGGGCAGGGAGCTGTGTGCGTTTCTGCAGGAGAGCGGGAGCTGGGAGCAGCTCTGCTGGGGTCAGGTGGCCGCTGCCCTGTCCAGTCCTGTCCCCTCTTTCCTCTGCTTCACATCAACATTTTCAGCTCCATTTTGGAATTAACGCTGTTTTGGCCTCAGTGACACCTGACTGTGACGAGTGTGCTTGGGTTTGTGACCTCTGGAAGCTTCCTAGGAAGGGTGAGGGCAGGCAGCTGCCTTGCAGCAGGGTCTGTGCCCCTTGCTGTGGGCTTGCTGCGTCAGGGGACGTGTCACACGTGGTTCCTCTTCTGATCCCAGGGAGCTCGCGCTTGTGGCTTTTGTTGTCGGGGCTGTGCTGTCCCGGGGTCAATCTGAATGAGTTGCATCCAGTGTCAGAGTGATGGAGGGGATGGCACAGTCCCCTCGGGTCTGTCAGCCCTGGGCTGCTGCCAAAGGATGTTCTGGCACGTGGTCTCATCTCAAATGCCTCAGTGCCTGGTTTCTGTCTCTTGCATCCCCTCCAGGGAAGGTGGGCTGCAGTCTGATGGGGTTTCCATCAGAAAAGCTGGATGCTTTTCCTGCCAGTGGATCTAACCCCACGATTCTGTACCTTCCCCACAGCTCAGGTTGAGCCCTCACACCCCACAGCATCCCCAGCACTCCTGCAAGGCAGCTCCAGCCCTGGCTTTGCTCTTTCCATGCCTGACCTTCAGATTCTCACACAAGTCACGATGACTTTTGTGGGTTTTCTTTCCCTACTTGCCTCCTGTCCATACTGTTTTGTTCAGTCACAGCCACATCTGGTTTTCCAGAATAGGCACCTTGTGCCTTGTTTCTGACTCCAGTGAAGTGGAAACGTTGCAGCAAATCTGTGCTTTAGTCTTTCTTTAGTCTTAGTCCCCCCATGTGTCCTAATTATTTAGTGCAACTTGTTCAGCCAGTGGTTTTGAAGATGCTCCTGCTCTGGCAGGGATAAGGACTGGGGTTTTTTCTCTTTCTCTTTTTTTTCCCTCTTTCTCTCTTGCTTTTTAAAATAGAGAAACCAGAGGAGTAGCAGCAGCTGGACCATGCCATGCTCCTGGCAAAGAGCACACAGAAGATGCTTTGTTAATCAAAGTGCAGCCTGATCAGGTGGAATTACAGAATCACAGGATGGTTGGGTTGGGTTGAAAAGGACCTTAAGGCTCATCTCATTCCACCCCTGCTATGGGCAGGGACACCTTCCACTATCCCAGGTTGTCCCTGCCTGGCCAGCCTGGCCTTGGACACTTCCAGGGATCCAGGGGCAGCCACAGCTGCTCTGGGCACCCTGTGCCAGGGCCTCCCCACCCTCATAGGGAGGAATTTCTTCCTAATATCCCACCTATCCCTGCCCTCTGGCAGCGGGAAGCCATTGCCCCAGGCCTTGTCATTCCATGCCTTTATCCAAAGTCCCTCTCCAGCTCTCCTGGAGCCCCTTTAGGCCCTGCAAGGGGCTCTGAGGTCTCCGTGGAGCCTTCCCTTCTCCAGGTGAGCACCCCCAGCTCTCCCAGCCCAGCTCCAGAGTGAGGGGCTGCAGCCCTTGGAGCATCTCCATGGCCTCCTCTGGACTCATTCCAGCACCTCCACATCCTTCTTACATTGGGGCCTTCCTGGTGGATGCAGCACTCGAGGTGGAGTCTCATGAGAGAGGAGTAAAGGGGCAGAATCCCCTCCCTGTCCCCGCTGCCCACGCTGTGGGATGAGCCCAGAGGGATGGAGGGGTGGAGAAGTGAGCACCGAGGGCTGTTTGGGTGCTGCTCCGCACGTGAGCACAGAGTTTGTGCTCTGTGATAAAGATTGAAGACTGTGAAGGTCACTGTGCACTGATGAGCATGTTTGCCATCACACTGGGGGCTTTGCATTTTGGAAATAGGCTCTGTTATTGGCCTCATCCTCGGGAAGGCGTTGCTTTATCAGTCGGAGTTAAACCTTGCTGCGTTCCATTAGAGGGTTTTGAAATATATAATTTTCAATTGACTGGTACAGGGTAAATTGCCCCCATTCTCTCTGCCAATAACTTTAAGATTCATGAAGAATTTATCAGTACATTTAACACTTCCACTGAAACTCTATTTCGGAGGTTATGGAAATGAGCTACAAATGAAAGTCACAATTCAGAAAGCAGGAAACATGCCTGAGAGTGAGGAAAAGGCTGTCACTGGCATTGTGAAGAAAGAGAGGTATAAATAGGGCACTGGGTTAGAAAGCAGGAAATCTGCGTGCTGTGGGTTTTACTTGGAATTTCTTCTGGTGACCCCAGATAAGATTGTTAACCCATGTCTCTGCAGGCAGCTGTACGTGCTCGCTGGGGGCTCTGCTGCTGGCTTTTGGGATTGCCTGCACGAGCTGACTGTTGGAAAGGGGAGCCACTCCATCAATCATGGGCGTGTGGTTTTCGTGCTTAGGAAGGATCACTCCACCAAAGAGACTGGATTTCTCAATATTTCCTGTGGAGTAACATTTAGTCCCATCCCCACACTGCACAGCCTGGGGACAGCGAGCTCGTGGAGAAGGGTCTGTGCTTGCAAGCAGCCAGGGGAGGGTGGGTGTGACAGGCATGAGGACAGCTCCTGCTGCAGATCAACCTGGTGCAGTCCATGACCACAACTTCATGTTCAGTTTTATTTTGATGGGGAAGGTGAAATAAACACTGTAAACCAAGAGGGACTTCCTTATCTCCTTGATGGGCCTGAGAAGAGGCTCCCATGTGAGCCGTGGGTGTCCCTGTGTGTCAGTCCTCGCCTGCAGCCTCCTCAGAACCGAGCAGAAATGGCTCCAGTTACACGGCTGTGTCCTGGGACATGTAAAATTCAAACTTCTGAGGTTTCTGCCCAAAACATGCTGTGGTGTTTCAGCCTCCTACCAGCACTGCTGGGT
The DNA here is from genome assembly GCA_013400235.1 of Oriolus oriolus. Lineage (NCBI taxonomy): Eukaryota > Metazoa > Chordata > Aves > Passeriformes > Corvidae > Oriolus > Oriolus oriolus. Next base: position 364,831 of record VXBT01003358.1, on the reverse strand, counting down.
GTGTAGCGTATCCACAGACCATGACCTGGTGTTTGGCATGTCCTTCAGTGTAACTCTGTGAAAGCGTTTGGGGTTTTTCCAATGCACACCAGAGATGCTGATAGTCTGGGGGAGCCATGGAGGTGGATGGCTGGAAAGGCAAAGAGGCAGGAGGGATTACTGCCACTAAAGGAGGCACTGTGCAGGATCCCGCCCCGGTGAGGAGCAGGGACGTGCTCTGCAGCACAGAGTCACAGAAGGGTTTGGCTCAGGAGGAGCCTTTAAAGGTCACCTGGTCCAGCCCCCTTGCTGTGGGCACCTTCCACGAGACCAGGCTGCTTGGAGTTCCATCCAACCTGGCCTTGAACACTTGGGGTTCAAGGCTTGGGGCATCTTTGTTCCCTCTAGGCAACCTGTGCCAGTGCTTTACCACCCTCATTGTAAAAATCTTTTCTAGTATCTTATCGAAATTGCTCCTCTGGCAGTGGGAAGCCATTCCCCCTTGTCCTGTCGCTCCAGGCCCTTGTCCCAAGTCCCTCTCCAGCTCTCCTGGAGCCCCTTTAGGCACTGGAAGGGGCTCTGAGGTTTCCCCAGAGCCTTCTCCAGGTGAACACCCCCAGCTCTCCCAGCCTGGCTCCAGAGCAGAGGGGCTCCAACCCTTGGAGCATCTTTGTGTCCCCCTCAGGGGAGATGTGGCTGTAAGAACAGTGGTGTTTTGTTGCCTTGCTTTTCACAGTTCTTCAATGTTTTTAATTCTGTAAATAAAGTTCTCACACTCTGTTCTGTAAACATAAGCCATGTTATGTCTAACTCCCAAGATGTTTTCATTCCTTCTCCTAAGGCGGAGACATTTGACAGATCTCTCCTTGGACCTATGTATTTGAAGGGTGGTAATTTCACTATCCAGTCAGTGAGGTTTTCTAAAGGTCTATAAAAATAAACGAGATCCCCCAGCCAGGAGGCTTTCGAGCTTCCGGTTGGCTTCCCTCTCTCTCAGAGCGAGTGTCTGTGTGTTCCTTTCGTGTCCGCGTGCGACATCTGGGAACTTTGTTTACAGAATTAAAAACATTGAAGAACTGTGAAAAGCAAGGCAACAGTGTTTAGTGCCTTAAAATCCATACTGAGACAGAGCTAATCCTGTGAGAAGGGGCCTGGCCTCTCTGACAGCTCTTCTTTCAGTTCCTGGGCTGGCAGCTCCGGAGCCTGTGTAGGTCAAGGGGTCGTGCAGGCCTTTAATAGAATGACAAGTGACTATGATAGTTCTGCCTGTTACCAGCTGTAAATTTGGCCTAGGGAGTTATTTCAGGCTTGTGCAGCCTAAAATTTTCTCCCAGCCTGAAATCACATCTCCAATAGAAATAATAACCTCCGATTGCTCCCATCCCTGCGTGCTCTGTAATAAACAAATGGTGCTTCCCTGGAGGTGTCACCCCGGGAGTGCTGGCATTGAGGAGTGCTTGTCTCATGGATGAAATTCAGGAGTCAAGATGTTTCCCACACAGCTCCTGACTCCGGAGAAGTTGGTAGCAGTGGATGTGTTCTGGTCTTGGCTCTCTTCTCCGAAGGTTAAAACAAAAAGAAAAGGTGATGGTTGCTTTGTACCTGGGCAGGGGGGGCTGATCAGCTCTTGCACGCTGAATCTGAATCCCTCAGAGGAAAACATGAAGGATTCCCTGTGTTTCTTATTCTTTGGTGTCCCTTGTCCCCATGCACCATCTCGCTGTGAATCCCAGTGCTCTCACAGGGACATTCCTGGTGCCAAACTTGTGAACCTTTCCATGCAGGGAATCACTTCCCTGTCTTTGGCTACGATGAAACCCCCAAACCTGAGCAATATTTGGGAAAGGATTTGCACTGCCTGCATGGCCCTTTGCAGAAGCTGTAACTGAAACTGGTGGGGACAGAGCAGTCACACCCCTGTGTAAGCGAAAGCAGAATTTGTCCTGTCCCTGGAGCACACAAACATTTGCTCTGTGGGCTCTGCTCTTCTCTGTGCACAGGTTGTTTTGTTTCCTGTGGTGTCTGTGCTGCTGTTGAGGCAGTTCCACGAACCTCCTGTTTCTCCCAGGGCTTGTTTTCGTGGCAGGTGTTTGCTGTGATAAAATATTGATGGGGAGGAGGAAGGAAGGCTCTGTGCTCTGGCTGCCCCTATCTCACGTTGTTTTTCAGGTGGGAGGTACAAAAAGGGTGACATGGTGATTTTAAAATCAGCCAAGGTCAAGATGGAGAGGCTGGAGAATCGGTGGAATTGGAATATAACTGGGTTTTGGTGCAGCTCAGGATAACTCTGTTCAGTGCCCCAGCCCGAAGCTGGGCTGGATGCCAGCAGGTCTGCTCGGCCATGGGCAGAGGGGCTGGGTGGCAGATGCAGTGAGGTGTCCTGGGCTGATTTGGGGTGTTCAGCAGTGTGTGCCAACCTGTGCCCCTGCAATGGATGTGCCAGCAGCTGAGGTCACCATATGGTCTTCAAATGCCCCAAAATGCAGTGTGTTCCTCCTCTTGTTTTCTTTGTTGGTGTCATCAGACTGTAAGAAAAACTGAAAAGGCATCCTAGAAACCACTGGACTGTGATGAGCAGAGCAGCTCCTGACTTCAGGCCTGCCTGGATCCTTCCAGGAGGAGACTCCAATGTGATGCCAGCCCATGGCATGAGGTGGGCACAGGCTGAGCCCCAGCCTGGGTGCCTGCCTGTGGCAGAGGGGCTGGCACAGGTGGCTGGTGCTGGAGCACCCCCTGGTTGGCAGCTGGGCTGAGGGAATGAGCTGCTCTGCACCCTTGCAGGACCCACTCCTGATGGTGAAGGGAGACTCATGGGTCTGGGACAAGGAGCTGCATTGATTTCCTTTTAGGCTCACTACATTGCTGCTTTTGTGCTCCTGCCCAAACCTCTCCTGCCTTTTCTTTCTGCCTGCTCTTCCTGCCAGTTCTGATTTTCTGCCCCAGCAGGCTGAGGCTTCCCCAGCTGTAACTAAAGGTGGAGCACAGTGAGTGCAAAGTGATTTTGTACTGGACAGGGATGCTGAGTATTTAATAACCAACCTGTACCTTGCAAGCAGGAGAATTTCTCCCCTACATTGTACGTGGCAGGTTGGGCAGGCAGGACCTTGCTCCATCACATTTCTGTTTCTTTCTGTAAATAATATGTTGGATGATCCTTCTCCCTTCCTAAGAAAGAGCAAACCCTGATGCCTCTGGAGCTGTTTTGTGGAGTATTGAGAAACATCAATGTGAGCATGGTGAAATCAGGAATGAAGGGAAGAAAACCAGATGAGACAAGTGTGAGGGTGGAGAGTTTCCTCTGGCAGTGGAGATGGGACCTTGCTGCAGCAAATGCAAGATTGAATGGGGTTTTGAGGAGCTGTGGAAAAGCTGCACACAGCAGGGTGTCCTCCTACAGTGAGACCAGTGAAGCTCACTGGGTGGCTGTTCCCTGCCCACCCAGTGCAGGCCTTTGGTACTTTATTTTTAATACAGATCTGAAAATAAACCCTGCTTTTGTCTTAATTGAAACAAAAACACCTCTGGGGGAGGTGAGTGCCCCAGAACTTTGCTGTGCACAAGCTTTAAGTGGCTGTGGTTTTTGTTTCTAGCTACTTATAACTATCTGATGAACCGTTTCTGTTTGCTTTCTTTTATTTTCTTCTTTATTTGTTTTTTCTTTTTCTATTTTTTCTGCATGAAGAAAGGCTGAACTTTTTCCTGGCCAGTTTGCAACTCTGCTGTTCCCAGCTTTTGCCATTAGCAGCTGCGTTCACCCTGGGCGTAAGCGAGCGTGCCCCAAATCCACGTGCACGTGCCAGGTCTGAGCGTGACCTCCAGGCAGGGTATGAAATGACTCTAAAAGCCTTTCTGCAGCAGTGCAGGTGGGACACACTGTGGATTTGCTGCTGGCACTGACTGATGGCAACAACACGAGCTGCAGGGTGAGGGCTGCGGGCTGCAGTGCCCGGTCAGCTGCGCTGGAATTTCCGAGCGCTAGTGGGAGTGAAGTGCCTCCATACAGGCATGAGATACTGTCCACTCCTCTGTGTCCAAGTTTTGGCTGGGATAGAGTTAATTTTCTTCTCAGCAGCACAAAACAGGGCTGTGTTTTGGGTTTAGTGTGCCTGTAATGTTGATAACACACTGGTGTTGTAGTTGTAAGCAGTGTTACCCTCAATCAAGGACTTTGCAGTTTCCCAGTCTCTGCTATCGAGCAGGAGGGAGAACGGCCAGGACAAGTGACCCAAACTGGCCAAGGGGATATTCCATACCACAGACCATCATGCCCAGTATAGAAACTGGGAGGAAGTTGGCCAGGAGGGACCAGTTGCTGCTGGGCACTGTTCAGCAGGTGACAAATGACTGTACTGGGCATCACTTGTTGTTCTTGGGCTTCATTCCTTTCTCTCTCTCTCTCTCCTGTTGTTTATTATTATTATTATTATTATTATTATTATTATTATTATTATTATTATTATTATTATTATTATTATTATTATTACTATTATTATTATTATTGCTACTACTATTATTATTATTACTATTATTATAATATTACTATTACTATTACTATTACTATTAAGTTTTGCTTTATTTCAATTATTAAACTGTTCTCTCAACCCACGGTTTTTACTTCTTTCTCATCCTCCTCCCCATCCCACTGGGAGGGAGCAGTGAGGTGGCAGCTAACTGGTGCTGACCTGTTCTCTGGGGTTAAATCACCACATACCTGCCACAATTAAATATCTGCTAAGAGTTAAATAAATGTTCACTCACTCTTGGTACTAAGGAAAGACAGACCTGTGCTCAACTCAAAGGGACAAGCAGTAACTGATCCACAGGTTTGGGGTGTATTTTTGGTCATTACAGTGAACACTTCTGCTTTGTGCTTTTTTTTTTCCTCATTTCTATGTTCCTTTGGACTTGCTGTCCCTGTTCCTTGTCACTCATGGGCTGTGCTGCCTGGGGACTGCTGAAACCCAGCAAGGGCTTGTCAGAGCTGATCCCCAGAGTTGTTTCAGCCCTTTGCAGTTCAAGGCAATAAGTGGATTTAATTTGTCATTATCCAGACATCTTCTTATATGGGCTATTTGGGGTTTTTTTAAGCTTTCCCAAAACAATGGTCCTTTCCAAAGAAAAGGTATTGAATTGTCCTGGCCAGCTGCAGCAGATCCTACAGTGCAGGATTCTGTGAAACCAGACCAATGCGACTGCTTGACTAAGTTGGCATGTGGGTATTGAGAGTAAATGCTGGAGCAGGGAGGAAGATGAAAGTCAAGATCTGCTCTGGGTGGAAAATGGGAGAGACTTGCTCTCTTCAGTATTCTGCTCTTGAATGATGATAACAAGATGATGCCCTTTACTGGAAGCAAAGGAAATGCAACGAATGTTTACCTGGTTGCAAACCTAGATCTTGTTGAGAAAGGGGATTAGCAGCTTTTGGGGAGTGATATTCCAGCTGGGGTTGTCCTGGTTTTTAGTTCTCTCTTCCCTGAACAATCTTAAAGTCACAATACCCAACTACCAGCTTAATAAACCATGGATTAAAAATGCCTAAGTCCTGTCTAAACCTTTGAATCTGGTAATCAGAGAATCACAGAATGGCTTGGGCTGGAAGGAACCTTGAAGAGCATCTTCATGGTTCCTGCCATGGGCAGGGACACCTTCCACTGTCCCAGGCTGCTCTAAGCCCCGTCCAGCCTGGCCTTGGACACTGCCAGGGATCCAGATGCAGCCACAGCTTCTCTGGGCACCCTGTGCCAGGGCCTCCTCACCCTCACAGGGAAGAATTTCTTCCTTATATTTAATCTAAATCTCTTCCCTTTCCTTTTAAAACCATATTGCCAGCCACTGATGGAGCACAGACTCATAGCTTAACATTTCCAGCACTTGGTTGTGGTTTCTGCATTGTTCTGCTGGGGACATGCTCAGTGTTGATCATAACTGGTGGCTGGCATTGAAACAGGCTCAGGAAGGAGCTGCTGGGTGGCTTGGTGGTGGTGAGCAGAGCCAGGGAGCTCACCTCTGCAGGTGGGCATGTCCCCACAGCATGGGGACCTCTCTGTGCTGCTCTGTGCCCTGTGCCAGGTCAGCGCTGGGGCAGTGTGCTGCGCTGACTCGCTCTGCTCTCGCCCGGAGAGATGCCAGCCCCGCAGTCATTGGCATCTCCTTACAAAGAAACGCTGCTGCGTCTTATCAGATAAGCAGGAGAACATTTCTGATAAAGACACGAAGACAAAGTCCTTTAGATAAGATTTGTGTGAATTATGAGGCCTCTGAAAATAGCTTGTTCTTAGAGGTTTGCAACCACTCGCGTGATGCAAGACAGAGAGTCCTCGTGCGTCAGCCCTGTGGCAGGTGTCAGCTGAAGGACGTGCTGAGTTACACTCGCTCCGTGTGCCAGCAGATCTGGCCAAGCCTCTGAGCCTGGGTGAGGCTCCTGTGCCGCTGCTTCTCCTGGCTGCTCACAAATCGGGTGTCGAGGCCGTTGTGTCTCACTGAATGCGACGCCCTCGAGGTGTTGTTTGAGGAGCAGCTCCGTGTGGCTGACTTGCAGCCCGCTGGATGTTTGCAGGCAGTTTGGCGTGGTTGTTTATTGGTTTATGTGGGGCTTGTGCACAGCTGAGCAAACAAACGCTCGTTCCTTCGAGGGTTCGCACGGAGCACCTCGGAGCCAGCTTGAACAAGCAGCCTCAGCCTTGCTCTGCACCCTGTCAGCTGTCCTGGGCTGCACCAGGAGAGGGGAAAGCAAAGTCTCTTCCTGCAAAGGAGAGTGGAAAAAACAGTTGCCTCATTAATAAGTCAATTGGCAATTGTATGTAATTTTTAAACTTTATCTGAAGGCTCTTGACACAGATTGCCACTCTGTAGCCCTGCCTGTTTCGGTGAGAGGTGATGCCTTAGGTTTTAACTCTTATATTTTTCAAAATTCTGTATTCCCAGTGTGTGGCTCTGAGCTGCCTTGCAGCCTGTCAGCTGCTGCTCTCTCATGCTCACACAGACAGAACAAAGCCTCTCCAGGCCTGCTCTGCAAGGACACCCAGCCCGTCCCAGGCCCAAAATGTGTAACCCAGCACCTTGAGAAGGGGGGCGAGCTGAGGGGCAGTTCCATCATTAGCTAAAGTTTAATTGGCCAATTTATGCTGATCTGCAAATGGACCAAACCTGTAACAGTGTGAAGAACTCGTGACTCGGGGTCCATCTCGGGTGCAGCCTTTGGCCTGCCCAGGGTGTGCCTCTGAAGGCCTTTCCAATAAATATCCACCTTTACTCCCTTACTCCTGGCTGGTCTCTGTTTCCAGGTTGGCCCCTTTAGGCATCAGTGGTGTTGCAGCCAAGTGCCCCGAGCTGGGTCATGGCAATTCCCCCTGGCCAGCTCGGGATGTGGGGTCAGCCCTGGCAGCTGTGGCAGGTCCCGCTCGGGGCACCCTCCCACTCCTGGGAGCAGTGGCTGCCTGTGCTGGGCCCATGAATTTCTGTTAATGGAAATACTATTAATTACATAAAACAAGAAAGTTAAAGATATTTAGCAGTAATTAGGCCATCACATTATGTCACACTCACCAAATGTCACCTACCTTGTGGTGAGTCCCACCTTCCCCACAGCCTCAGAGATGTGTGTCAGGCTGACAGAGCTCCCATCCCCTCGCTCACATACAACTCATCCTCCTTGTTCAAAGCTACCTGTGCTGGCCCTTCCGCTGTTCCTGGGGCACAATGTGATCCCCTGTACCCTGCTGGGGTGTTCAGGCAAGAGCCCTGGCAGGAGCTCCGTGCCCCTCCAGCTCGCGGTGCAGAACCGCGCTGTCAGTGTGCGGTTACGCTCTCATGTTCTCTCTCTCTCAGTGGGAAGGATGCACCCTGCAAGGGGGGAAGGCTGCAGCACCTTCATTGTTCTGGCCACCACACACCCCAACCGCTTGAAGTCATCACTTGCAGATCGTTATCCTGCCCTTCTGTCACGTCCTGTAACCACCTTCCTGTTCCGATCGCGGGAGCGCAGTGCGAGGTCTGCCGGGGAAGGGCAGTGACTCCCCAAAGACAGAGGGTTCGAGGGTTTAAAGACAATTAGCTTTGATTCCTCTGTGTGTGGCACGTGGCTCTGGAGCAGCGTGGGACTCAGAGGGCAGCAGCCCCCCAGCTGGGCAGCGTTTCAGTGTTGATTTAAGCCTTTCCATCCGGCATGAGGCCTTTGCCGTGATCCTGTTAATTTAACAAACCTTTGGAGCCATTGGTGCCCTGCGAGCAGTGTTAGGATAAGGACATCCCCTCAGGCAGGCAGATCAGCATCCACCCCGAGGAGTGGCAGTGGAAGGAGGGCATCCCTGTCTGAGCAGAGATGAATGAAATGATGCTAAAAGCCATGCGAGGGGGAGCCCGGTGCTAGATCCTCCCTGGGCTGGGCCTCAGGTGAGCTCGTGGCACGATGAGACAGATGAGCAGGGCTCTGTCTCGGTTAGCAAAGCCTACAAAGAGCACATGCATTACTTATTTATGCAGCCCGGATCCTGGTGTGACGGCGTGCAGCACAATAGCTAAAATGACAGTAATTAGAATGGATCCGCACTCAGTGACCCAGGGAAAAGTGAAAACCCAGGAAGATAATCATGAGCGAAAGAGGCAACACACACCAGAAAATGGTGATGGTTACGATCTGAATGAGGAAACGAGCTCCTAAAGCAAACTAGCTCCTGGAAATCCCATTAATGCTGACAAATATCCAGCTCCAGGATTCGGGAAGTATCACAGCGAACATCTGTTCAGGTAAATAATGAGGACGAATCCAGTTGCTGTTTGGAAACGCTGCCGGCTCCCCTGCTTGAGGTGAGCCTGTTAATGTTCTCTGCCTGGTAAAAGCGCCTGTGCTCGTTACAGTTATAACAATTATAATATTCTCTGTGGTCGAGGATTAGGGAACACCTGGCTCCCACGTTAACTGCAGCGCCGAGGACAACCCCCGCCCCTCGTATTAGGGATGATGGATTGCCAGAGGAGAGCTGCAGAGTGGTTTTAAATTAAAAGAGGAGGGATTTAGATTAGATGTTAGCCCTGGCACAGGTTGGCCAGAGCAGCTGTGGCTGCCCCATCCCTGGAATTGCTCAAAGCCAGCTTGAACACGGCTTGGAGCAACCTGGTCTAGTGGGAGGTGTCCCTGCCCATGGCAGGGGGGTGGAACCAGATGAGCTTTGAGGTCTCTTCCAACCCAAACCATGCTGTGATTCTATGAAAATGGGTGAGATTCCAATAAATTCAAGTCTGGATTCTGTTTTGATTTGTTCACTGTTCCAGCTGACTGTTTCAGGTCAGGTTTTAAATCTGAACAAATTTTGTCCTCTGCTGTTTCTTGAATCTGTCTTGGGTTTGTTTATTTTCCGCACGGAGGCTCAGCTCATGAACTGAAGAAGTCCTGAAAGGTCCTCTCTGGAGACAACTTTGCACTCAGCTGGCTGGAGAAGTGACTTATTGAGCATCACCGTTTTGCAGGCACCCAGCATAAATAGCCTTTTATAGCCATAAAAACCCTGGGAAAGAGCCCTTCTCGTCCGGGAGTGCTGGAAGCATCGCACTGGCTTTGGACACAGCAGTCCTGTGGACTCTCTGAGGTTTTCTGGTTGGCTTTCAGTTTTGTGAAGATAAGTGGAGATGGATCAATCTTGTGACTGGACCAGGACATGTGGGAGAGAACAGCCTCTCCTCCTGCATCCTTGGTGGTTCCAAGTGGAACCGTCTTGGCTCCTTTGGTACAGGAAAATAAGGACAATTAGGTCCAAGTTGCCTCTTGGCCAGAGAACAAAGCTGTAGCTGGACAGGGAGAACGTTCCAGGCTGCTCCACATGCACAGGGAGTTGATCAGGGCTGGGTCAGATGCTTTTCCAGGGCTTTATTCATGTGTGAGGCCCATTCATGTGTAAAGGGAGTTGGCAGCTCTGTGTGTGAGCCCAGTGGTCCTGCCCTCCACCCCCATGGGAAATGTGAACATTTTTGGGACAAAACCTGCTGCTTTTCAGGGTGCCAGTGAGAGCAAGGCCACCTGAGCTATCACCCAGAAGTTGACTCCTGTTTAACTTTCTCTGCCATTAGTCCTGGTGCTGAGGGGCTCGTGGTCCATCCTCATCCATCCCTGGCATGGTGGTTTTCATCTGGGACAGGCCAGTGGGGCTTGGAGCAACCTGGGATGGTGGGAGGTGTCCCTGCCCATGGCAGAGGGTGGAACAAGGTGACCTTTAAGGTCTCTTCCAACCCAAACATTTCCACAATTACATGATAAACTGCGAGTGAAGAAGGGACCCAGCTAAACAGGGAGGGCTTTTTCCTCGGTTGGGGTGTTTTGGCTGGAGCCTGGTGTGCAGAAACCAGCGCAGAGAAAGCAAGCTGGGATCACTTTGATCCCCAGAGCATGCAGAGCTGCATCTCCAGGTCCTGATGCCATCCCTGCCATCCTCCATGGGGTTCTTTGCCTGCAACAGGACACCAGAATTTCTCCCTTGGCTCTATTTGCTCTCCAAAGGCAGTGCTGCAGTGGGACAAACTGCAGGAAGGAAGAGCTGGAAGAGATCCTACTTATTTTCTATTGTTTTATCCTTGTAGTCAGAATTTTTTTTTTTCTCTTTTCATGTAAAGTGTGTTAAATGTTTCAGAAGTGACAGGGCTGGGCTGGGACCCAGCACATGCAGGAGAACAAAGCGTGTCAGCGAGTCCCTTGTCCCCGGGCTGGCTGACAACCCTCTGTTCTGGCTAATTTTTGGTGTCATCAATCACAAGTAGCGAGACAGCAGCCTCGGTGTGCCCTGTGTGCACCGTGGAGCTCATTGAGTGACCTATTAGTGCTTCCAGTTAATTCTGGTGACATATTTATAGCAGGGAGATCTACAGCGCCGATTTCCTACAGGACACATCAGCCTTTGACATCAGATTAAGTTATAGAGTCCCTTTTCCTGGCTGGATCAATAGGCAGAGTCAAACAGAGCCTCGTCTATATGCAGATGAGGAGGATTAGATTAAATCGGCAAATGTCAGTAATGGCTGTTTTTCCCACCAAGGGAAGAATAGGCAAGGAAAAATTTCCATCATTAATAATTGAAGTTTATGGGGGGGGGGGGGGGGGAGACAAGAAA
>VXBT01003358.1:341888-353736 GCA_013400235.1 Oriolus oriolus | reverse complement strand
GGGAAGAAATGAAGGTATCATATACCACTCCTGCAGATAACAGGGCCCTGATTTTGCTGATAATTCTGTCTGGCAGTCAAGTGCTAAAAAATTATTATGATTATCACTGGGTTTCTGAATCTGTTATGAGTCTTGTGCAGCCACGGAATATTTTAATAAATGCCCTTTTGTAGCAGAGCTGAAAATACTATCAGTGGCACGGAAGCGTCCGTAGAAAAATACGGACAAAATAGTTGGAAATGAGAGTTGGTTTGATTTGCCAAAATGAGGAGAATGACAAATTCTGGTGGAAAGCAGCATGGCTGGAGTGGGTGGCTGTCTCCCTCACCAGCTCCCAGCATGGTGGGCACTGGCCAGAAATCCTTCCCTGATCCCATGGGAGAGCACAGGGGCTTGCTGGGTGTCACTGTGCTGCTCTGAGAGGCTGCCCAGGGGTGAGAGAAACCTCCAGAGGCAGTTAAAAAAGAACCTTTTGTATCTGTTTGCAGTGCAATGTGTGAAAATGCAGCATTCTACAGGCTTGAGAAAGACTTCTCTGCTCTTTTTCATGTTTTCAGGGAAGGCTCCCAGTGGCAGCCCAGGGCTCTCACGTGCAAGCCATACCTGCCGATGGTGCTGGCAGGGACCTACACTCCCACCAAATGTCCGTGAAACATTTTGGTCCCTCTTCACTGCTGCTACTCTTCCTGCTGCCAATAATTTCTCCAGGCTGCACAGCACTAGAGATCGGGGTGCTCTGCAGCAAAGATCTGTGCTCCATGCTCCCTTGGCTTCCAAGAGCCTTAATCCTAGCAAGCATTCCAAATACAACGGCCCATGTAAATCACGCAGGAAATAATACATGGGAAGGAGTCAGCGTGAATTTCTAATTAACTAAATTTGCAACTGGTGCACACGAGTTAAAGGGCATGTGATTTATCACCTGTCAGTAAAAATATTGGTTGGAGCTTGTGCTTCCAGTGCTGTGGTGCGTGCAGAGCTCAGCTGGGGAGTTAAAGGGCATCTGATTTATCACCTGACACCAGCCATACTGGTTAGAGCCATCACAGCTGGGGTGGCACAGACACCGCGTTCCCACTGTCACCAAACCGCCATGGCTTAGGTGTCGCTCCAGCAGAGAGACGGGGAGGAAAGACTTTGTTTCGATAAATAGGTAAGGAAGAGAAAGAGTAACAGCTGCTTTACCCAGCCCAAAGGGAGCACTGGAGAGCAGTCAGTGCAAGGTGAGGCATGATGGGCCTGGTGGTTCCTCAAGGATGTTGGTTCCATCCCTGGAAGTGTCCAAGGCCAGGCTGGATGGGGCTTGGAGCAACCTGGTCTAGTGAAAGGTGTCTCTGTCCGTGGCATGGTTGGAATGAGCTGATATTTAAGGTCCTTTTCAGCCCAAACCGTTCTATGATAATTCTGTAAATTAACTCCTCTTCTTTGCCCATGGAGGTTTGAGTTTGTTGAGACTACACTTTATGAAAACCCCTTTGATTCCGAGCTCCTTCCAGGATCTTAGGAGCTCTGACTGCGCTTCCTGGCCTAAGCAGAGCTTAAACTTTCAACACTTTCAAAAACTAGATCCGTCCTCTTCCCAGCAAAAAGATGAAGGAGCTCAAGCTGTGTGCTGTATGGTGTGGCCTGTTCCCTGATTCCAGTGCCGTGGGTTCAGGTGCAGGAAGTTCAGTGCCATTTCAGCATGACCAAATCAGCCCAGTTATCTCCCTGCGTCAGATTCCAGTTTCCAGGGGGTTGTGAAGGAATCTGTGGGAACCAAGTGTTCACTGGGCTTGGAAGGTTGGCCAAACCGGATTCCAGCCTTTGGCATCAACAGATACTTGCAAGTATCGCTCTGCTTTTTGTGTCTGTGCTCTCCTCTTTTGTCACCTGGTAGACTTGAGGAAGGGTTTGAGTTTTACAGGCTTTTCTCAAGAATTAGATCCTCTCTGAGAAAAAGCAGCTGTAGCTGGAAGTGGAATAGATGGGTTCCTGCTCTTCCTTGTGAGTCCACACCGGAACAATGGTCCTGGTTAGGCACAGGAGCTGTGCTGCTGGAGAGGAATCCTGTGAAATGCTTCTTCCCAGCTCCTTGTGACCTTCAACAGGCACTCGGGGCAGCCCATCACCCCCTGGGGTTTGGTGGGGTCTGCCACATCTCTGTCAGATTTAGCCATCAGTGGTGTGAGAAGCGAGGCCAACACAGTTCACACAACTGGAGTCCACCAGAACATCAACCTGTTGTGCCTGGATCATTCCAACCTCAGATGTTAAGATAGATTGGGGTAAGGTCTGCGTGTGATACAATAGTTTTTGGAGGATCTAATGGAAAATCCTGAAAACTTTTCTCTCTCTGTGTGTGTGTGTGTGTGTGTGTGTAGTCATCGCTGTTGGCTGCAAACTCAGATCAGTGAGAAAGCTCTGTGGACCACAAAAACCTCATTACCTAATGTCTGGAAATACAAGACATGTATGAGTTCAAGTAGGAGCTACAGTAAATCACGAGGCTCTTGAGGATGGAGGAAACTCTTTTAAGTGAGCTTTAATTACCAAGCTCGAAAAATCTCCCAGCCCAATGCTGAGTAGAAGTCGGTGCTGACTGGAAGGGTTGGGTGTTGAACCTGATGTTTTCAAACTGAATCAGTTCCTGGATGAGGCTTCCAAAAAGCTCTCAGATGATGAGCAGAAGTTCAGGGTGGTGGGAAACTGTGTTCCTCACCTGGCTGCTCCCCATCCTGCGGGTGAGTTAGAGCAGGTCCTGTGAGGGACAGGGAGTGAAGCCCTGTCTCCAGCTCATCACCCAGCTCTTCTCCTGGGCTCTCCACTGTAGTCTTGCCCTAGTTCCACTTTTTTACTATATCCATCTCATGTTTAGGTTTGCTCCTTACAGTCCCTGTGACCCACATGCCAAGATTTAGTTGCTATGGGATTTGGTTTTTTAAAGTTTTTAGTCTTCATCTTGCTTTGTGCTCTGAGCGTTTTGCAAATCTGGGCAATTATTCATCAGGGCAACTAAAGCACCCTGCTAGCAAGGGAAATATTCCATCAGCTTTGTGTCTTTTCTACATAAAATAAAAGTCTGGTGACGTCCTCCACATTCCAGGGTCTCAGAAGGAGTGCAGGAATGAAAAACGGGCAATGCAACAGCGTTTTGCTGCTCCCTCAGCTGAAGGATGGAAGGAATCAAGGTAACACGTTTATTTGACAGGAAATACTTTGTGTACTTGTGTAATCCGTTGATCTGAAAATTAAATCACTTTCTTCTTCATCTTCCGTGCCATTGATCTTGGAGTCATTAGTGGAGGTACAAGGCGTCACGGTGACACGTCCCCCGCCTGGCACAGCCCTCACGGAGCACAGTGTGCATCAGCAGGTGCTTTATTTGTGTGAGTCAGTCTGGGCTGGGCTTGTCCCAAACCACTGCGAGGAAAAAAAAATAAAGAGGAGTTGTAAGACTCTCACAAATGTAGTCTTTTTTCGGTAATAGCTCCCCTTTCCCTGGTTTTGGAGCCGACTCCCACGCAGTGGGCTCTGCTCTGCTGCCTTCGAGCTGGGGTTTGTGGTTTTACAGTTGGGTGCCTGTGGCTGTGGGGAGTGGGGGGAAGTGGGGCTGTCGTGGGGTGCAGGAGGCTGCAGAGCAGCGCCCACCTGGTCCCACAGCTCCTGCTTTCCCAGCCCTGTGCCAGCCCGGCTGGTACAGCACCAAGGGAGCAAACTGAGCTCCCAGCCTCAGTGTTCATAGGCATATACATACATGGTTATATATGTGGGGCTCTGGTGTTGTCTCTGCGTGTGGATATAAATACAGAAGTATATCATACCAAGTGTGTGTGTGTGTGAATTTGCATATGTGTACAGTATATGTGTAATTTCCACAGTATTTTAGCTCAGCCACACTTACAGTGTCCCCTCATTGTAGGAGTGCAATCCATTTGTGCTTCAGAGATGCAGACAAAAATGAAAATGTGACAAAAAGTCCACTGGAAGGCTTAAACAATTGCTTTATTTAAATAGTTGGTCTGTAAATGGGATTCAAGGTGACCTTATATTTAGATTATATCATATTGAGATATTTAGATTTAAAAGAGGGGAGATTTAGATTAGATGTAAGGAAGTTCTTTACGCAGAGTATGGGCAGGCCCTGGCACAGGGTGCCCAGAGAAGCTGTGGCTGCCCCTGGATCCCTGGAAGTGCCCAAGGCCAGGTTGGATGGGGCTTGGAGCAACAAGATTTAATGGAAGGTGTCCCTGCCTTGAGAAGGACAAAGGATGGTTTTTGAACAAAGCCTTGCCATCCATCATGGCAGGACAGGCTGTGGGCGCCCTGCCACCACCCTCTCCTGGGGCTGGCAGCCTCTCCCAGCAAGTCCCCACTCAGCTTTCCAGAGAGGAGTTTTTGTGCTGCTGAGGCTGTTATTTAAAACCCTCTTCTGCTGGTTTATTCCAGCTGTGAGTGATCCCTTAAACACCACAGGCTGCTTGCCTGTGAGTGCTTTTGGGATGGAGGCAGCGTCAGACCCGAGCAGGGCCAGGGAGTGATGTGCCATAGCCGGGAACAGATTAAAGGAAGGTGGGTATTGAAGACACTGGGCAAAATAACCCAGCACGTGGCATTTAGGATTGAATCCTCCAGCTGCCTTCCAGTTGTTTTATTGCATTTAATCACTGTCCCACAGGAATGGACATGACCAAAAGGAACGGGCTCGCTCCCCACTGTGCTGCTTCCCCTACACCTTTCCCTACACCCTCCTCCTGAGCTCCCAGATGGATTTCCTCTGTCGAGCAGGGTGCCAGGTAACCAGGGACAGGTGCCAAGAAATCAGCCCCATCAGCCAGTGCAGAGCGTTGTCCTGGGAAGCAGAGCACAGGGCTCGGTGTCTCCCGCCACTGGGAGGGATAAAGAGAAGGGAAGATAAAAGAAACAATAATATTTTTACACTTACTCTAACTCGGGTTCAGTTTCATATTTCATTAATTATTGTTTTGTCATGTTAGGAGCCTGGGGAGGAAAACATTAATCACAGGTTTTGCTGAGTGCTGTTTCAGTAAGTAAATTAATTTCAGACAGGAAACTTGTTTGTGGATATTTGGCTCCTTCCCGCTGTCGGCAGGCGAGCTCGCTGTGCTTCTCGGCACCCTGCCGAGCCCCAGCCACCCCCTGCCCGACTTTTTGGCACATTTTTGTTTCAGGATTCACTGTCACCGCAGCAAGAAGAGCTTGCAGGTCCCCTTGGGTTTTCTTCTGCTTGTTTTTGTTCGGGTTTTGTTCTTTTATAACTTCTGGCAGAAGCCAAGGCGAAGAGACGCCGAGTGTGGCTGGGGCAGGAGGTGGTAGCAGCCATGGGATGCTGCAAAAATCCAAACTGGTCTCTTGCAAAGCTCCTCTGGCCTGAGGCAGCTGTGTGAGAGGAATCTAATGGGCAGGACAGAGCACGGCCCATTGCTCCTGTCCCCTCTCCATCCCAAATCTCTGCTCACCCTGGCTGTATCCCACATCCTTCTCCAGGCACAGGGCTGTTTCATCACCTTTATTTGCCCACTCATGGCACTGGGGAAATTCCAAAGGCACATTTCCATCTTTTTGTATGAATCAAAGCCAGCATTTCTTTGTGAAGGAAGAGAGCCCTGAGGTAGATCTGACTAATGGCACTGAGCATGTTCCCCCCTTCCCTGCCTGAGAAGCGAGCGAGGAGCGGTGTTGGCTGAGCGTGGATCAGAGCAGTTACACCTCAGCTCCTCAAGGCAAACCTCCCAGGGGCTTATTTTGGGAGAGGGTTTTGCATCCTTTCTCGCTTCTGGAGTTTGTGACCCCAGATAAAAATAAATACCATGTAACTGCTCCTGCTCTGGGTTATTTCTGGCAGCACCACCAAGTAACTGAATTTCAGAGGGCTGTGAGTGTGTGTGTGTATGTGTGTGTGTATAAACCAGTAGATCTCAGTAAGATAATCAATTACATGCAAGAGGAAACCAGAACTTTTTCCATTGGTTTTATCAGATATTGTGGTCAGTCGAGGCAATTCAGAGCAACTCGGAACCCGATTACATTCATTCTTCCTATAATCACTCCATCTCTGTTTACCATATTCAGTTAAAGTGGCTTGTTTGCTACATCCGCTCTGCTGCCAAAATAACCTCATTTACTCTTGCAAACGGCTTCTGCTGCTGCTGCTGTAGTGTTCCTGCATTGCAAATACATTCTTGGCCGCAGCCCTGAGGTTTGGATATACTGTTCTTTGAATCCTGACGGGGACTTGATTGGTTGGCAGCTCATTCACTTTCAAACAGCATTTGAATGACAGGAGGCTGGTTTGGGTTTTTTTGGAAACATGGGCTTTGCTTTCACCTGCTGTGGAGCTGAGCAGTCTCTGAGCTCCAGGCTGCTTCCTTGGGGTGTTGGTGCTTTGTTTTTTTTTTGGTTTTTTTTTTTTTTTTTTGTGGTTGCCATTTGTTTTTGTTGGGCTTTGCAAATTTAAGCTTCAAACAGAAGAGTCTGTTAAAAATACTCAGGTTGCTGCTTGATGGAAAGTTGGACGTGGAGCTGGCAGGAGCCTGCTGCAACTGCAGGGTGCAGGGGAAGGGTTTGCCTGCACAGCCTGCAACCAGCAGCGACCAGCAGCAACCAGCAGTGACCAGCAGTGACCAGCAGTGACCAGCAGTGACCAGCAGCCTTGGCTCTGTGGGACTGGCTTGCTCTGCTCGTTTCCTCCTGCCCTTTGATTTTGCTGGGATGGGTTGGTTTGGTGTGAGGTGTTTGGGTGATCCTGGAAGAGCTGTCCTGTTTGGGCAAGTCCTGGCATGGTTTGCGTTGGAAGAGACCTTAAAGATCTTGTTTTAATCCCTTATCATGGGCAGGGACACATTTCACTATCCCAAGTTGCTCCAAGCCCCGTCCAGCCTGGCCTTGGACACTCCCAGGGATCCAGGGGCAGCCACAGCTTCTCTGAGCACCCTGTGCCAGGTCCTCACCACCCTCACAGGGAAGAATTCCTTCCCAGTATCCCATCCAACCCTGCCCTCTGGCAGTAGGAAGCCATTTCCCCTTGTTCTGTCACTCCAGGCCCTTGTCCAAAGTCCCTCTACAGATGTCTTGGAGTGCCTTTAGGCACTGGAAGAGGCTCTGAGGTCTGTCCAGGGCCTTCTCTTCTCCAGGCTGAAAAACCCCAACTCTCATCCTGTCTTTGTGGGAAGGAGGGCAAGGAAACCTGGCCAAGCCATTTAAACCCTGGATTTTTTCCTGGCATTCTCTCTCTTTGCCATGGCCCAGCCCTTTCTCCTCACCCTGGCATGCCGAGTGAACCTGCACGAGCATTGTTGGTGCAACCACAATTACCTTGGCCCAGCAGCTCCCTGGTCTCCAAGGACCATTGGCCAGGCTGGACAGGGCTTGGGGCAACCTGGGATAGTGGAAGGTGTCCCTGCCCATGGCAGGGGATGGAATGAAATGAGCTTTAAGGTCCCTTCCAGCCATTTCATTCTGGGATTCCGTGATATCACCATAGGCTGCTCCGTTTTCCGTCAGCCCGCCTGGGATGGGGGAGGCAGGTGGTGCTGAGCACCAGGAGGATGGATCTCATGGTGGGATTTCATGTCTCCCTGCTGGGTGCCTGCGTCTTGTCCTCTCCCTCCTAGCCAGGCTTTGCTCCCCTGTGTGAGGTGCCCCATCACTGGGTGGGAAGAAAGAGCTTTGCCTCCTTGAAGCTCAGGAAACCGCTGTAGAAACAAAGACCCCAAAGCAACTCGAAGCAGGGATGGTTTGATGGTGCTTTTGGGTTTCTCACGCCTCTTGGCTCAGAATGTGATTTTAGTGCTCTGAAATGAAACTGTCTTGAAAACATTGTGGGGTTTTTTCAGTTGTTTAGTTGGGCGGAGCAAAACTGCTCATAGAGAGAAATCTAAAGTCAGAGGTGATTTGTCCCCTTTTGTTTTCCTATAAGTATTACCTTCTGATTCAAGACATGTAAGCATTTTTTCAGCCTGAAATTCTGCTTTCAGTGTACAGAGCCCTGATTTGTTTCACTATGAATCGTGGCTCCAACCCAGCTCCGAGTGGGAGCTGCATCTGCACTGCAAAACTGGAGACAGGAGGCTGAGGTGGCAGGACAGGGGGTTCTCCTTTCAGTGAACTCATGGGCTTTGCTCCTCGCAGGAGCACCATGAAGTGATTTGTTGCTGTGCTGGAGATAGACACAATTATCTGGATTTCACATGTGGGGACACTGACAGTTTCTAAATGAGCCCATTTGGGGCAAGATTAGAGCAGGTTTTCCCAGGGCACTGGGAGTCCCACCAGCTCCGCGTGTGACCCTTCCCCAGGAACAGCCCCCATGCTGGGGACTTGCATCCCTGCACCAAATGATTTGCCAAAATTAATGATTTTATATATTGTCATAGGTCTCTGCCACCTCCTTTTTGGACAAAACAAGGCCTTTTCCTTTTTCTCTCCCGTGAAACACCTCTGTGTTTCAAATGTCCTCTCTTGCCCCAGGGGTTTGGTTTCCCATCTTTTCTTCCCTTGTTTTCTCATCTCTCTCTGCTGAGAAGGGGGGGAGTGGGACTGAATTCAGCACCTGGAGCAAGTGTGTGCTGACAGTTTGGATAACAGCGCTACAGGATTTTCTGTGTTCTCCTCTGACCTGTTATTTTTGCTCTCTGTCATTCTGAGGTTGCTGTGCTTTCAGCGGAGGTTTGTGTGGGGCAGCTGACATGATAGTTGGTCTTACCACTTACTGCTCAGAGGATTCACCCCCTGCTAAAGTCTGGAAGGGTTTCAGACCCCTCCTTCCTGCACAGACTATTCTGGATTTGTCAGCACAGGGTTTCTCCTGCTCTGATGTTCCCTTCTGCTTGGCTAGGTGGCTCAGAAATTCCCAAGACTTTGTCATTTGTAATTAACCTAAATAATGTTCTTTTCATCTGCAAACTTTGTTGCAGTCTGCAGCCTAGTTTTCAGGTCATTAATAAAGATATCGAGCAACAGGAGACCTGGTTAAATACTTCTGCTGGTGTGTTGTTAATTATTTCTCTCTTGAAAAATGAGTCCCAGGCTTAGTTTTGTCAAGGCCCTCAGCAGCGTCAGGTCTGCGCTCAGTGTCACCCACATCTAAAGCCCAGTTTGGTTAAACCAAAGCTCAGCTTGGTATGGGAACTCTTCACACAGTTGAGATCAGTCTGGTAATAATTTAGGCTTAAGTCAGTTCCTCACAGAGCAGCTGTATTGAAACGAAATTTCAGTTGAGAGCATCCACGGCACTGGAGGTTGGTGCCACGAAAACGCACCTTTATTGAAATGGGCTGAAACTCGAGTGGAGGTGGGTTCAAAGCTTTACATTTTCTTTGTAGAGAGCTCTGAGAAGAAATCTTGGAAAGAATCAACACACTGGTTCTCTCAAAACCCTCATTGCTTAGGGTGAGCCCCAGGATGCTCTCTGGGACCATCATGACCTCTTACAGCTCCTCTGGCTCTGTTTTGTTGTCACCAGCCTTCCTCAGCCCACCATAGCTGTCCCTTTTTTCAGGTTCACTTTCCAAGTCTCTCTTAGGGCCAGATTTTTGCCAACCCTGAGCTCTTTTTCAGAGAAGCTGTTTTTGCTGGTGATTTTGTACCTGCCACGTTTTGTAGGCTCTTTTGGGACTGTTGTGCTTGGAGAGGCAAAGCCAAAAATGCTCTCTCCATGACATAAGCTGGGTTTAAGCTGCTGATAAAATCCTGTCCTAATGGGACTTTTGGGGTGGGTGGTCTGAATCCTTATCCCCCAACATCATCACAAACCCCAACTGGGAAGCCTCAGAGAAGGGAAGAGGGATGTGATTGCTGCCATCCTCTTCACTGGCTGATGGGACTGTGGCTTGGCAGTGGTGGGAGAGCAGAAACTCCCCAGGAGAAGCACAAGGAGTCCAATTTCTGAATTCAGAGGAGAATAATTAAACGTTCTCAGGTGTCGTGCTGGGTTGGGGGGCTGTTGGGTGCCATGGCCCAGGCTGCTCTGAGAGCCAAGAGATGGATGGAGGGATGGATGGATGGATGGATGGATGGATGGATGGATGGATGGATTGAAAGCGTGTACCAAAATGATCATCTCTGGGCTGCCTGCAGTAAATATCTCCACACAGGCTGAAACTACAGCCCTGGCAGGCAGCAAAGGTAAATGTGATTTGAACAGAAAATGTTTGCTGGGGGCTCATCTGTGTCAGCACTTGCAGCTCGTTCTGAGCCAGCCACGTTGCCTCTTGTTTCCGCTCTGGCTTGCAAAGATTTATAGATATATTTTTAGACTTAATATATTAATACACTCTTTTCCAAGAAATATAAACTGTGAGCTTCCTGCTCTCTGGGAGATTCATTATGTTTTGCTTAAAGGAACCAAAGTTGTTTTCCTTTCCAATGAGCACACAAGTGTCTGGTCCCACTTACCGACTGGAGAAGGTGATTAATTCCTCTGGTTCTGGAGGCAGCAGCGAAACACGGTCTGCAGATGCAGAACCACCCTGCAGCCTCGCTGGGGCTGAATTATCTGGCACAATGGAGCCTGTAATTAGCAGGTGGAGAAGATGCTGCCTGTGGAGCATTAGAGGATCACAGAGGGACAGGTTACAGGGCAACCGAGGGAAACAAAAGATTAGGCCCAGGCAGTAACAAATTAAGTGTTTTCATCTCTCCAGGATGCTTAAATCTCTATAATATGAACTCGAATAAAGAAAACCTTCACTGATGTAAAAGAGTTCAACTGAAACGGAGTCTGGGGCTGTTGTACCACGTAACATGCAGCACTGGTATAATTCCTGCTGCTCTCTGTCAGAACAAGGAGGATTCTTTCTCTTAATAGTTAGGAAAATTTTGGAAGTGGGGAAGAAAAGGTATCTTTATAGAGGTGCAGGTGAGATATAAAATGGAAGACATTCAGTGGAGGGCCTGAAATCTTGGTGTGACTTCCCGAATCAGGATGCAGAGTATTGGTGGAAATCACTTTCCCCCACTAAATGGTTTTGGAGGAAGTGTGGGATACTAATCATGAGCTCGTAAATGGGATCTTTTCAGGTGTCTGACGTAGGGGTGGTGGAAACCTGGGCAGAGAGTCCTTTTCTCTGGAAACATGGGGATCAAAATTATCTCATGAGACGGCAAAGCTGACTCCAGTGTCGCCTCATTAACCCCTGGGTTTGGGAGTGTTGTGTCTTGGTGTGTTTTTACATCACATCCTTCTGTGCTGCAGAAGAACCACGGAACCCCTTGGAATGTTTCGAGCAGTCCAGCTGTGGGGTGGTACCCATCCCAAGAGGTGCTGCCTGTCCCCTGTGTGCCCTTGGTGGCATCACACCAGTTTGGGAAGCAGCAGAACTGGGTGCAGCTCTGCCTGTTGTCCCTGTTGGCACAGCCCTACCTTTATGTCCTCACGCTTGCGGGGTGGCGCATAAGGGGATCCCTTGCCCCCCCTCTGCTGTGGTAAGGGAGGAAAAATGGCTTCTCCTACCTGTGCCTTGACCTCGTGGGCAGCTTCTTGCCCAAGGCCACGCTTCGTGGTGGCACCGTGCAGATAACTGCTCCTTTGTGAGCTCTTTGGTCAGGGGATCCATCCTTCCTGAGCTGGGTGTGCCTTTGGAGATATGCTCCTGGTCCTGAGGCTCAGGAAGGAAATGCCAAGGAAGAGGGAAAACCAAGGAAGAGGGAAAAGCTGCTGGTGGTGCCCTGTGCCAGCCTGCCTGATCATCACCTGGGCTGTCCTGGGTTGGATCAGCGGAATGAGTCTGAAAGCTGAGAGCACGGGCTCTGTGCAGGAGGGTTTGTCCCTTTGTGCAGCGCCTGGTAAAGTCTTCCTGGTGCCTGGCTGGAATGGAGCAGTGCCATGGACACAGCAGTTATGGGTCAG
>VXBT01003358.1:288803-335687 GCA_013400235.1 Oriolus oriolus | reverse complement strand
TTTTTTTTTTTTTTTTTTTTTTTTGAGTCAGGAACATGTCCAAACATTGTGAAATGGATTGTACTTTGTCAGCCTTTTTTTTTTGTTGTTTTTGCAAGTCATTCTATGTACCACTGCAAGAGTATATTTGCATACAAAGTGGAGTGCAGAACCACAGAAAGCAGGTTTTTGCTGGTGCCAAATATCTGTGTGTTGGAAACTGTTTTCTAAATGACTGGCATGGAAGATCTCTGATTTATTTTTTTTCCCTCTCAGCTAACTAGTTTTGCATAATGTTCCCCATGGTCTTGAAAAATCAATTACTCTTTTCCCTTATGCTTTGCAAGAGAAGAAAATAGACAAGATCCTGAATTCTAGGGGGGCAGAGATGTGTTTTTGCTTGGAAAGAGGTTCGGGTTAGAAGGGACCTTTAAGCTCATCTTGTTCCACTCCCCGCCATGGGCAGGGACATGTCCCAGTTGACCAGGTTGCTCCAACCTGGCCTTGAACACTTCCAGGGATGGGGCAGCCACAGCTGCTCTGGGCAGTCTATGCCACGGCCTCACCATCCTCTGAGTAAAAAATTTCCTTGTAATATTTAATCTGTGCTGGAAGAACAGCGGCTGTGAAGTGAATTAAATCTACTACTTTTCTGTGTGAATATCAATTGAGTAGCACATGTGATTTTAGGAATTACTGGAGTGAGTTAGGAGGTGCTTGGGATCCAGGTTGTTTACCTGTGCAGCTGCCAGCAAGGCACTGGGATTGGAAGCAAAATACACGGTCTTAAAAAAGTGCCCAGCTTTGAGGCATCTCCTCCTGACTCCTCTGACAGCTCTGTTCCTCGCTTCGCTATTTACTCGCTGTGCAGTCGAGAAAAGATAAACAGAGATTTCCAAACCCATTCCTGCTCCACGTACGTCAAACCCAGCGTCACCCAGCCGCTGCTTGTGCTGGCAGCTGCCGCCTTCGCTCCCCGAGGAATTGCTTTGATTCCATCCAGGAATTCACTTCAGGTGCGCAGCTGAGCATCGCTGCCCGTGCTGCACGCTCCCCGGGCGAAGGGCACCAAATCACAGGCTGGGAAAGCTTCC
Organism: Oriolus oriolus; assembly: GCA_013400235.1. Lineage (NCBI taxonomy): Eukaryota > Metazoa > Chordata > Aves > Passeriformes > Corvidae > Oriolus > Oriolus oriolus. Next base: position 334,614 of record VXBT01003358.1, on the reverse strand, counting down.
CTGCTTAAGGTTTCTTCATTCCCAGCTGCTGCCTTGCCTCCCTGGCTATTCCAGCGCCACGTGGAGCCCCTCTCCAGTGGTACCTCTGGCTGCAGCCAGGGCTGTTGTTCTGCTGTTGAAATCGGCATCTCCATAAAAGACTCTCAGAGCGGAGCCAGGCTGGCAGCTGCTTCCCAGGCACACAGGTATCAGCTCTATTTTTATCTCAGCCCCGAGGTTTTATCTTACAGAAAACAATGTTTCCCGGCGCCTTTGGCGCTGGCACTGTTCTAGCACAGGATCTCCGCAGCTTCTTTTAGATCTTTGCGTGTTCTCTGCCCCTCTCAGTTTCCTGTGGATTACAAGTGCTGCTGGAGGAGCAGGCAGTACAGTTATTGCTCATTAGCACTTATTATATTTATTGAAGACACACCAGGCCAGTGCCAGGATGGTGCTGCATCCCTGTACCCTCCCCCTCCCCTCCCCAGGCTCCCTCAGCTCTCCCGCTCACTCAGCTGCTGACGGGTGGAGGACCAGCTCAGCAAGGGCCTGGTGTTTATATTCTTTTGCAGATAAACTCCTCGAGCACCTGTGATAAACAGCTCCGGATGTGCTTGTTGTTTGGTTTCGAGAAGGAAGTGATGTACATGCCCGAGCCTTGCAGCGACAGCGCTGTGAAACAAACAGCATTGAGCTGGTCAGCAATGGGCTGGGGGGGTCCTGGGTGAGAGCAGCAGGTGCTGCTCACCTCCCAGCAGCCTGATGTCCTTATTCATGCCCAGACTTGGAGAGAAATCAGGAAGGATTTGGTTTTTGGCCGCAGCTCCGGTGAGCTCTAGGTGCCATGGGAAAGGATGGAGATGTGCTGAGCACTCGGTGCACCAGGGCAGCTCAGTGCACCATGAGCAGCTCTCCCCAGCAGCATTACACCAGGCTGAGAGCTAAACACAATCATCTGAGCGCAGTCAGAATGTATTAGATCAACACCTGCCCTCAGGGGCAAAACCTGCTAAGCTGAAACCCCAACCCCTCCCCCATGCACAGCGAGGTGTAACCGTGAGCGACTTTGGCCTTTAAATTAATCACCCTTTCTCTGAGCATCGTTCTCCTCAGTGCAGCTGGGAGAAGAAGAGGAGGCTGGATAGGTGGAGGATTTGCTGCTCTGTGCTGCTTTCGCTTCTTTCTGGAGTCGCACGAGAAAGGGTTAAGCAGAATTTTGATCTCTGCAATATTTTCATGCTTATACATTCTGTTTCTCATTTCCATGACAAAGATGGTAGGAAGAGCAGAATAAGGTACAGAATTTGCAGAGCAATTTTAAGACTGTAATGAGAACAGAAAATAGTAGGGGGAGAAGAATTGTAATTAGAATATGAAATGGGAAAAAAAATTAATCTATTTCCATGTCAGTCTTAAGACTAAATTCTGCTGCTCCCTGTAGCTTTCAGTGGACGGGGTTTTTGTGTGTGTATGTGAAGAGCTTGAACTCCTTTGCAGGCTCTGAAAGATCCAGGTAAATGAGTTTAAGGCCTCATTCCCCCCCAAATAATGTAATAACAATAATTTTGTGTGCAGCGTTGACAGAAAGCCAGCCAGTCTCTTAGATAAATGATGCTGTCACTCGAACAGTGGTGGCATTTCAGGAGAATAAAAGGGGATGCTGGAGATGCTTTTGGGGTGGAGGTCAGTGTGAGTATCACATGATCACATGTCACAGAAGCCCCCAAACACCAAATATTGCCAGTCCTGAGGGACATCTGTGTGTCCTGAGCCCCACAAGCAAAGCTGGGCCACCCACGTGGGGTTGTGCAGTGCCTGGTCCAGTTGAGCTCTGAGTATCTCCAAGGATGGAGATCCCACAATGATATTTGACCACCCACATGCTAAAAAACGAGATTATATCTGCCCACAGAGCTCCCAGGAGCCCACAGGTCAGGGTTTATTACTCATCTCTCATTTGTTCAATTGCTGTTCTGGATCCTGCTAAGCCACAGCGTCCTGCAGCAAGAGGTTTTGTTGTTGGGCCCAGCATGAAGAACTTCTCTGGAAGAGTTTAACTGCACTTGCTAATAATTTCAGTGTCTGTCTCCTTGATTTTAGGCTGTTAGAACCCCGGTCTCATTTCATTTTTTCGGGTACATCTTTGTTGAGTCCATCTAACACCGTTTTACCCCTTCACCACCCCTTTTTCCTCATCCACATGTGCCATTCCACACCTTGGATCCTCCTTGCAGTTGCCCTCTTTCCTTCTTCTAACAGTACAGATGGCAAAATAATCCTTGACCTTTCATTCTTTGCTCTTTCCCTGATTGCTTCTAAAACCTGAATGGCAATTTTTGGCAGCTGCTGAGGACTGAGCAAAAGTTGGAAGTGAACTCTCCAGAATAGTTTCTCTTCTGGACAGCAGCAGCTATTTTAAGGCCCATTGTCATGTCTGTCATTGGGATTGCTTTTCTTCAGTGCATTACTTTGCATTTATTGACATTAAATTTAATCTTCCATTTCCTCAGTGCCACTTAGTGCAGCGAGAGTCCTAATGCAAAGCTATTCAAAGTCGCTTTTAGTTTTGGCTGGCCTGAATAATTTCTGTCTCATTAATAAAATGAACCCTTCCAGATCAGTTAAATGATGAGCTGGGTAGATTTTAGTGCAGATGGATCACAGACCATGATCTTCTGCTTGCTAAAACCTACTGAGTGTCTTGCTGTGAGCAAGAGAACCTTCCCCTGGGTCCCATGACATGCTGGGTTTTGGGGTTTAGAGCTGGTTTTTGAGGAACCTTGTGAGAAGTCCAACCAGAGAGATCAGTTCACCTTTCCTAGGGGCTTGCTGACCCTTCAGCAAGCTCTAAGTGGGCTGTGAGGCACAAGGTCCCTCTGCTGGCTCCCTCTGGGCCTCCTCGGGGTGTGTTGGAGTGTGACAGGCTCACACTGAGGGAGTTGGATGTGCTGGTGTGGAACCTTCCCCTTCCCACTACAGTTTGTTTGGGAGCAGAGACAGAAGATCAGACATTTAAAATCATTGAATCATTTAGGTTAGAAAAGACCTCTGGGGTTGTTGGGCCTAACCATTAACCCAGCACTGCCAAGGCCACCTCTAACCCATGTCCTCGAGTGTCCACACAGCTTTTAAATCCCTCCAGGGATGGTGACTCCACCCTGGGAAGCTGTGTCAGAGCTGGACAAGCCTTTCAGTGAAGAAACTTTGCCTAATATCCAATCTAAGCCTCCCCTGGCCCAGCCTGAGGCCGTTCCCTCTCCTCCTGTCCCTGTTCCCTGGGAGCAGAGCCCGACCCCCCCGGCTGCCCCCTCCTGTCAGGGAGTTGTGCAGAGCCACAAGGTCCCCCCTGAGCCTCCTTTTCTCCAGGCTGAGCCCCTTTCCCAGCTCCCTCAGCTGCTCTCAGCCCCTTCCCAGCTCCTTCCCAGCTCCCTTCCCTTCCCTGGGCATGCTCCAGCCCCTCAATGTCCTTGCTGTCATGAGGGGCCGAGAGTTCCCTCACTCTGTTTTAGAGCAGGTGGATGAATGTCACTTGGCCATGGGGGTTCCTTAGGATTTGATGGTTTGGTGTTTTCCTTCTGGCCATCCCAGCATGAGAGCTTCTCAGATGGGTCTTTCCAAGGGAGATGCTCCAGCTTAGGAATTTCTGAATACTCACTCCATCAGTGTCCAGGCTGGTGCAGGTCATTCCTTCCTTTCCCACCCGGTTGTAGTTTCCCGACAGCCTCTACCAAACCTTGGCCCCACCAGCTCTGCAGGTTTCCTGCCCCTGGTGTAGCTGAGAAAAAACTGCTACCAGGCTTTTACCCTACTTGTAAATTGTTCTTAAAACAAACAAATCAACCAAACAAGCCACTTCAGCTGTATCAATCTGAATTTCCCCTGGGATAATGCATGAGAATAACGACTGTTTGTGGAAAACTCAGCCCCTCAAAGCCCCGGTGGCTCCTGTGGATGCTGGGTTTGTGCTCTGCCTCTGACACCTGCTGTGGGGTCGTGCTCCCTGTTAGTGCCATTTGTCCCCAAACAAATCGTGGTGCGTGGCCTGGCTGGAGGTGCCGAGCTTCCCTCGCAGGGCACTCCTGGGGGGAGCCGTAAATCTCGTGCTGAACTCCTGACCCTCCCTGACAGGATCAACTGAGGGGCTATCCAAGCATTTGAGCGCACAAATAAATAATGCTAAGTAGATCACTCGGGGCCAGAGGTTGTGTAAAGACCTTAATGGGGGAACTGCAGTTAAAGAGATTAAGCTAACCTCCGCCTCGTATTCCCTGAAGAGGTGGGATGCTAAATTACTCCTGCAGGAATTTGCAGTGGCAGCTCAGCCAGCAGCAGCACTGGCAAGGGCAGGGTTGAGGTGAGGATTTGACACCCCAGAGATGTGTACAGAGAGGATCCTTACCAGGACCAGCATCCTTGGGTCTGGATCCCTCAAAGGGCTGAGCCCGGTGTGCAGGAACAGCACCATGGGGATGCAGGGCGTGGAAGTACCACGGCCAAAGTGCAATTAGAGCAGAATGTGCCACTCAAACATCACTGATAAAAATGAACTGGGGATAAAACTATTTCTGTAACACTTTCTAAAGAAGATTTATGTTCCCCCATGGTGGGAACGGTGCCATCGGAAGTAGCTCAGCAAAGCCCAGCAACACATGGGCTGCAATTATTTTTATTTATTTATTTATTTATTTATTTTAATGAGGTGGATTCAATACACATTAACTGCGTTTTTACAAGCTTTCTTGGGTCCTAACTTTGATTCACTAGAAACCGAAAGGCATTCCTTGTGTGGCATTATTTTGGGTCACTCCGTCCTGGTGCTCGTGGTAGCTGAGGTGCAGCTTGCTGGGAAACAAACCCAGCTGCATTCCAAGGACCTCCAGTGAAAGGTGATATTCCCCAGTGCACCCAGCTCAGAAATGAGGATGTCGTGAGAGGGAACCTGCTGCCCATCTCCTGTGGCCTGGTACAGGGAGGCAAACCAGAGGCAAGTGTTTATAGCTCTGACCAGTAGGAACCACTGGAGGCATCCAATTTGTTCTTAACTGGTCATTTAGTAGCTCCTTAACGGTGATGGCTCTTAATTACTGCTGGATTTGTATTAACAGGCCACATTTTCAAGCTCTAGAACCTCGGTGGACTTGCAGTTAAGGTGCTCTGGTCTAGTATTGCCAAAAATTGGTGTCAGAATTTAGGTAAGACCCCTCCCAAAACAAAAAACCCAAACAAAAAAAAAAACCCAAACCCACCACACATAAAATAAAATTAAATAAAAAGTTTGGAAAGCTTTTGAGATCTTGCAGGTATCACAGAAGGTATTACTGGTATGAATTTTGCCAGCATATTCTGGTCTGGTGGAAGGTGCCGCTGCCCATGTCAGAGGAGTTGAACTGGATGATCTTTAAGGTCCCTTCCAACCCAAACCGATCTGTGACTCCATGATTTCTTACAGAGCTGAAATTTCCATCTCCATTCGTGGCTCTCAGGAAATAAAAAGGATGTGATGAGATTCATAATAAAACTGTACAAGCTGGCAGTGCCATCCAGGAAAAAGTAACACCTTCCTGGAATCTTGGCAGGAGGTTGTGTTTCTTTCCACTGGGTCCTTCCCAGTTAGCAAACATTTGTTCTCCCTGTTTGCACAGAGCTGGAGATCCCACAGCTGCCGCACTTTGGGGTCTGTCCCAGCCTGCTGCCTGCATTTGTTTTTCTTATTCATATTCATCCTGCTAACATGGGACCCGTGTGACCTCTGGGCACATTTACAGGTTTGAAAATAATGCTGTGGAGCAAAAATAACAAACCAAAGTGAGTCTAGAAAAGCAATAAAAATTTTAAAAGTGCTTCGTACAACAGCATCTGAATCGAGCTCCGTGTATGGGCTGATGGAGCAGCAGTGCCAGCTGCAGCTCCCCTGGAAGAGCTGTGGTACAAGAATTACATTTTTAATTAAATTCTTCATGAAAAACTGAATTTCAGAGGGTGTTTTCTCACAGAATAGAACTGTCCTTTTACCTTTTGCTTGGACCCAAAATACTCAGTCGGTTGTCCCACGGAGGGCTGCAGTCGTGGCTTGGTCTCCATCACCCTGCTGCCCTGGGAACTCCCTCTCCAAATGGGGTTGGCAGCATCCATGTCCTTATCCATCAGTGCCAGGCAAAGCCACCTCCTGTGGCACGAGATGGGACCTTGCCTGTCCTTTGGGGTGGAGTTCTTGCCACCTGCAGACCAAGGCAGGTCAGTGGTGTTCATTTGACTTTGCTGCCAGAATCGGTGGAATTTGGGGCACTTTCCCTTCCCTTTTCCCTTCTCTCTTCCCCATCCCCCTTTTTCTTCCCCTTCCCTTTTCCCTTCCCTCTTTTCTTTTCCCTTCCCTCCTTGGCTTCATGCTCAATTCGTGCAGGAGAGGGTGAGAATCAGCCACAGCCCCTGATTTGTTAATTACGCTGCTCCTATTAACCAAAGAATAATAAAATTAAGTAATTGCACCTGAGCAAAGGGATGATTAAGACAGCTGCACAACAGGATGTTCCTTTTGAATTAGGACTTGAAAATGATCCCTGCAACATCATTGAGTGCAGGTTGGATTTTGGGTTAAGGAGGGTGATGAATGGCTGTATCCAGGTCTGGAAGAGGAGCTAGAGTGAAGGAAAAAAAGGAGGAAGCATTACATCCAAAGGGAAATATTAAAATTTCTGTTTCTACCATAAATCTACCTGGAAAGATGGGGTTGATTGTTTTGAAGTGCATTCTGTAGCAAAACAATAATGAGAAGAGGGAGAGCACATTACTTATCTGCTCTACCTGGCTGCTGCATAACTGGCAAACATCTAATTGAAAAAATATCCTGATGGGAGAATTTCTAATAAATTTGTTTGCACCTTCATAGCCTGGAGGAGAGGGGAAAAAAATCCAATCAGCAGTGGGGAAATTCCAAAGTTTCCATTGCATTTCGAGTCTTGATTTTCAGGCTCGCTGCTCAGCCTGGCAATCAGAGGAACGGTAATTCTGAAGGCAGGATTCATTACAGCTGTTATGAAGGCATCAAGGGCGGAAGGAATTGTGGAATGGAGGTATGGGAACAGTAGAAAGCCATAAAAAAAATACATTCTGACAAACAGAAGGATATGGAGAAATGAGGGTGTTTGTCCTGCTCTGGGCCTCCCAAGTGAAGGATACTTTTGGTTTGCTGAGGGTAACTTTCAAGGTCATTTTTTTTTTTTCCTGGAGGAAAAGGTTGTAGCCAGGTGTGGGTCGGTGTCTTCTCGTGGGTAGCAAGGGGTAGAATGAGAGGAATCGGCCTCATGTGCACCAGGGCAGGTTTCGATGGGATATTAGGGAAAATTTCTTCACTGAAACAGTGGTCAGGTACTGGAACAGGCAGCCCAGGGCAGTGGTGAAGTCACCATCCCTGGAGGGATTTATGAGGGGTGATGTGGCGCTTGGGGACATCATTAAATGGTGGACTTGGCAGTGCTGGGACAGTGTTGGACTCCGTGGTCTTAGAGGGTTTCCAAGCCTAGAGATTCTGTGATTCTCCACCAACCTCTGGCACCTCTGCTGCCAGTTCAGGTGCCTCTGCTGGGGGTGGCTGGGCAGCCAGAGGGTGGTTAGGCTGCAGAGCTGGGTGGCTCTCCGTGCCTGGAAGCACGGCAGCTCCAGCTGGAACTGTGCTGCCAGGAGCTGCCTGTGCCAGTGACCATCTGACAGGTGGGGGGACATCCAAATTAAAGTGCATGGTACCCAGCTGCCTTCTGGGGAAGTTGTTTGTCCCAGTGCCCGTGGCATCCCACAGCTCCTGCCTCAGAGATGGATTTTGCAGAACCCAGCAGCTGCACAGGAATCCTCTCCCACTCTGCTGCAGCTGCTGCTCTATCGCTTGATGAGTGCCACAGTACCTGCTCCAATTTTGCTCCAATTTTAATTGGTTTGCTCTGCTGTGCCAGAGGACAGTTTGGCAATTAGAGGGTGTCTGAGGCCAAGCAGAGCCCTGTTACCCCCACTTGGCTTTACTAACTCTGCCGACTTTAATAGCTAATCCTGTAGCACTCCAACAAATGGAAGGGTAATTAATTGTCTAGGCTGAAAAACGTCACCTGGTTTTATTTAGATTTCATTTTTATTGCTCTTAATATGGCCAATTTCTGTTAAGGCATAACTGGAATCAGCTTCATATCAGAGAGTGAGAGAACAGGCGAGGGGTGAACGATCTCCAATTCATCATCCGGCTGGTGAGGCCAGGAGGGTTGGCTCTTCTCCTTGTTAAGTGCAGAGTGTCACTCAGCTGGTACCTCCATCCTCATCTCGGGAGTGTTTTATGGCACAGCCCGTTTTTATTGCCATAATTAATTTGTGAACTCAGCCTTGGGGCCTGCCCCAGCCGTAGCTCGAGCCGGAGACAATCCTGGAGGGCTTTTTCTCCTTCCTTTGGAACGGGAGCGAGGGAAAAACTCCCCTTGTAGCTAATTAGTGAGAAGAGTTGTAGCTCTCCATGGGGGTTTTGTGGCCTGGTAAGTGGATTATCACCTCGGAACTGGCTGTGGGGACACAGGAGGATGGGCTGTGCTTGGGCTGCCTGGCCCAGCTGTGGAGCAGGGTCCTGGCAGAGTCAGGGGCAGGAGGGCAGGAGATGAGGGGATGGATGTGCCAGGATGGGCAGTCAGGCTCCTGAATGCTCCAGAGTGATGCTGCATTGCTGCAGTAGCTTTGCTTTGGTGTTGAGGGCAATGTAGAGTTCTGTAAGAGGATTGAACGGGACCTGCCCAAGTCCTGGACATTTCCATTGATGGAAGTTGGCTTTTTATATCTGATTGATGGTCTAGTAGGAATTTTAGCAACAGCTTCTTTTGGATGATCTTTGCTGCAGGGTGCATCTGTGGGTTCACACATTTGACTTATTTGTTTGAATTGGAGTGATTAATTCTTTATTTCACTGAAAAAATCCCATATCCATGCTATGCCAGCATGTCCCATTGCAATAACCCGGGCGAAGGTGTGCTCATACTCGCTCAAAAGCGTTACAGCAGCAGCTCAGGATTTTCCTCTGGGAATTCTGGCTCTCGACATGAAGAGCCAGGAAGGCATTTGGGATGCACAGGAGCATGGTGTGCAGATGGCATTTCATTAACTCTTTCTTTTGCCTTTCTAGTTTGATGGGGAGAACATGTACATGGGGATGAACGACAACGCCCAGGAGTTTCTATCGGCCAATCAGGTACGTGTTGTTTTGCTGAGGTGAGATTTTTAGGGGATTTTAGGCTATGCCCAAGCACAAATTCTAGGAGCTGTCTGTGAATCTGTCCTCCTAGGACATCAGGAGTGTCCATGGAGGAGGTCAGAGCCCAGCTGCTGCTGAGGAGCAGTGGATGCACTTGGTAGAGGGAGTGGGATGCACTTCCACCCGGGTGCTGCCTGTCACTGGAGCCTGGCTCTGCTGAAAAGCTTTGCTGAAAAGCTTTGCCTCAGCATCCCTCACTCAAAATGAAGGTGCATTTGGTGTTTCTGGACGCAGTGAAGTTTCCAAGTATTGTGTGCAGTTCAGGTGTCTCCTTCCCTCGTGTGGAGTATTTCCTGTAGCTAAATAGATTAACAGTTAGCGGGGAAAAAGGAATCAAAGAGTTCCTGTTTTGGAGCTAGAAACCCACGTGTGAGGGACCAGAATAGAAATGTTCATGTCTTGCAGGTGCCTGAGCCTTCTCTGGGCTTGGATGCACATGGAAAAGACATGGAGTGGGGCCCTAAACCTGTGTATGGGTTGGAACATGATCTGTAAGGTGATTTTCCTACCCATTTCTGTGATTATAGAAAGTTAAGCCCATGCTTAGGTCCTGCTGGGACAGGAGGACTTCACCACATGCTTTTCTGTCCCCCTGCCCTGGAGATGAGAGATGGTGCCCTGTGCATCCCTCAGTGGTGGCCTGGCATGGTTAGAGGTGCTGCACCCTCAGCATGAAGCATCTCATCACATGCAGCCTGGTGAGGGAAGGTGACAGGTTCTTGCTGACACATTCCAGCATCCCATTTTTGGTTGTGTTGGGCTGTTTTGGTGACCACGGACACACCCCCGTGGGCCACAGAGCGCCCCTGGGGTTTGGGACATCACTATGGATTACAAGGCAAGTGAGTCAGGCATGGTGCTCCAAGAGCAGCAGGGGTTAAACTCTGGGAATATTACACTGGGAATGGGATGAAATCCTGTCGTTTGCCTCCTTGGAGCATGGCAGTGCGTTGGCTCATTGCTCACGAGAGTTGTTCCTGCCTTGGCTCTGGAAGCTGGCTCTGGAAGCTGGCACCACGGCGTGGGGAGAGGCTGTTCCTGCGTGAGGAGGATTTCCAGGGTGGGGAAGGAACAGCAAACTTTGTGCTATTGAGTGATTCAGCAGAAACAAATACGTGTTCAGCCAACAGCAGCATGGGGTTGATCGTTAGAGCCAGGAACTGCCAGGGGGTGAGTAAATACGGGAAGGAATGGGGTGATCCTGAGGTGCCCCAGCCCGGGGTCAGCCCTGCTCCCCCAGGCTGTGCAGAGCCACAGTGGGTGGATGCTCACAGGGCAGTGGTTGTTGATACTTTGCCTTTAAAACCCCCAGGGGACAAAGATTTGACAGCCTCCCTGGGAAGGGCTGGCAGTGCTGGCCCAGGGACCAGCCCCAGTCCCTGGCCACAGGGTTGGAACATGATCTTTAAGGTGATTTTCCTTTAAGGTGATGTGCCTGCAGGATCAGGCTGGGCTTGGGCAGAGCCATGGCCAGCATGAACCACTTGTGTTTCCTTCTTAGCACCTGTCTCATCTTGTTTCCCTCACAGGTGGGCACGGGAGGGAAGTCAGAAGGGATGCTGTGGGGTTGGGAATGGTTTGCTGCACCTCAAGGAGGAGGGCTGGCTTCCAAAGGAAAGCAGGGCTTATCATGTGGTGGAGGATGCATGTGCTGAGTGTGATCCCAGAGAAGGATCAACCAAACCAGCTTAGATCCCTGTAACGTGGGCAGCAGGAGTTTACTCTTCAGTTGTTCTCTGTTTACTTGCTGACCTTTATTTCCTATTTTGGAGTAGCAGTTAAGGATGGAAAGGGAGGAAGGTTCTTTCCCTTGGCAGAGGAGGGCAGGAACCTCCCAGTGCAGGGATGGCTTTGTGCACAGAGGCTGTGCTGCTGCTTTCTGCACCAGCAAAAGCACTATAGGGAGTAACATGGGAGATAAATGGAGAAGTTTGCCTTGTTCTGCATCCCCAGTTCCCTCCCTGTGCTGGTATGGGACAGTCAGAGAGCAGCTGGGAGTGCGACCGAGGAGTACAAGGGTGCAGGGTGGCACCTGGGGCTCTGTGGGAGGCTGCAGTGGCTCCCCATAACCTCATCTGGTGTGGCAGGAGTGTAACTGGAAGGGAAGGTGAGGATCCCAGCTCATGCCCTGCAGGGATGCCAGCAGGGGTTCACACCCAGCATGAGCTTTGGCCGAGGAGGATGGGGAGCAGCTTCCTCCTCACCCTCCTTCGTGCATCATCTCCCTTTATTTACCTGCACATCAGCACTTGTGTGCTGGTTTTACAGCCCCAACCATGACTTCAGTACCGATGACACAGCTCTGTTATTTAAATGGGGGTTCCAGGTGGTTTTTTATTGTTTGCCTGTTGTAACCCAAAGGAGCACATTAAACAGCAGGAGGGGGGTTTCACAATCTCACCTCAGAGGCTGCTGAGGCACCAGATACCTTTACAGCTCGTGTGGGACATCCAACAGCCCTTGGGTTCCATCAGGACAAAGGCAAATCTTACAGACTCAGGACTGGAACCACCACACTGCCATAGATGAGCCTGGTGGGTTGGGGTTTTTTCTCCATCATGATCCTGCAGCTCCCTGATGGTGGCTTTGTCTCAGCTCCTTGTCTGGTTTTTGATCCTAAGGAAGTTCTTCTGTTCAGCCCGGGGGAGAGAAGGCTCTGGGGAGAGCTCAGAGCCCCTTCCAGTTCCTGAAGGGGCTCCAGGAGAGCTGGAGAGGGACTTGAGACAAGGGATGGAGGGACAGGACACAGGGAATGGCTTCCCACTGCCAGAGGGCAGGGCTGGATGGGATATTGGGAAGGAATTGTTCCCTGCTCAGGCCCTGGCACAGGGTGCCCAGAGCAGCTGTGGCTGCCCCTGGATCCCTGGCAGTGCCCAAGGCCAGGTTGGACGGGGCTTGGAGCAGCCTGGGATAGGGGAAGGTGTCCCTGCCCATGGCTGGAGGTGGAATGGGATGAGCTTTAAGGTCCCTTCCTGTTGGGGTACACTATGTGCTGGAAGAGAGATAGGCCCTAAGGGCCTATCTCTCTTCCAGCACATAGTGTACCCCAACACCTTCCTACCCAAACTTTTCTGGGTTTCTGCAGTTTCTCACGGCAAGAGTGTGGCAAAGCCAGGATCAGGGTTCACTTGCCTCTCCCTCATTATTCCCTGCACAGCTGCCAACTTGGGGGAAAGAAGAAACAAAACCCCACAATAAATCCCTTATAAAACCCCCACAAAACACCATCCAAAACGTGTGGAAGCCAGGGGAGCTGCTCCTTCCCTTCATCTTCCTCGCTGGGATGGCTTTTGTGCCATGGCTGCAGCTCTTGTCGTCCCAGAGGGGCTGGACTCAGCTGAGGACAAAATGCAGGAATAAAGGAGCCTAAAACATAATGAGAGCACTGACAGCTCACGCCAGCACAACCTGCTTGGGGAAAATAATTCCTCTTGTTCCATCAAATAGGAGGGACATTTGACCCCAGAAGTGAGTCAAATGTGAAATGTAATTCAACCTCCAACAGAGGCCAGAGTATAAATGCAAGCTGACATCTGATCAAACCATCACGGACATTTGACCCCCGGGATGAGTGAGGTATCTCTTGTGTCTCATGGAGTCAGCAGAGCATCATTCCTCACCCCTGTCAATTTTCCTTCTTTCTTTCCCACCCCTCTCCCCAAACAAAGGCAAGGAATTAAGCAATGCAAAAAATCCCAAGGAATACACAGACACGAAGCGCTCTGAAAGATGAGTAAAAATGGAGAGGTGCTGGTAAAACGAAATAAAACCACCTGTAAAATCAGTAGGAAGAGATATTTATTAAGGTCTTTGTGATAAGGAGAGTAACACCAGGAAAGGGAAAGGTTGGGAAATTCCAGGACAGGAATGAGGTTGGTTTTACTTGGCATCGGGAGTTTTGCACTTGCAGGGAGAGTCCACGGGCGCTTTAGAAACATGGATTAACTACGACTGGGAATCCCCTGTCAGAAGGTGTCATCATCCCATGTTCTGGGTGAAGAATTGCAGGAACTGCCTTGTCAGGGAGCGGAGGGTGATGTGATGATGTTGTGGGGACTGCCAGGCCCTGGCACGGCTTTGGGGAGCAGGGATGTGACTCTGTGCCTGGTCGGTGTGGGGACATTGTGGAAAGCCTTAGGGAGGGGTGTTTGCTGCATTTCCCCTCCCTCCATGAATATCTCTGGCTGCTGGCAGGGCAACAGGCAGCCTGAAGGAGGAAAGAGCTGATTATTTATCACAGGGCAGTTTGCATCCTATGCTCTGCCTAATCCCAGGAGATTTCAGTGCATGGCTTATTCCAGCTGAGCAACCAGCCCGTTTCTGTCCCAACAAGTTAATTTGTGTGACTCCTCGTGGAAAGGCTGTTCAACACCAGTGTGGTTTGTTCAGGCCAGGGAGAGCTGCATCAGCAGCTCTCTGCTTTTGGAAGGGAGGGCCCAGACAGGACCCACTGCTTTACTGGCAAGCGTTGAAAACTTGCGAGTTCAATTGAAAATAGGAGAGTTAAATTGACAAAGTTATTTGCACATCATTTCCTCCTCCTGATGCTGTTCCGGGGTGTTGCTCTTGCTGGCAGGCTCATGCTGCCAGCTTGTGTATCAAAAATGTCAGCTCTTGGCTGCCAGGTTTGCACAGCAGCACTGAGCAGCCTGGTCTGGGGGAAAGTGTCCCTGCCCATGGCAGGGGTGTGCAACTGGATGGTCTGTGGGATCCAAACCATTCCAGGATTCTCCAACTGAAAAAGCAGGATGCCTGGAGAAGCTGTGGCTGCCCCTGGATCCCTGGAAGTGTCCAAGGCCAGGCTGGGCGGGGCTTGGAGCAGCCTGGGACAGTGGAAGGTGTCCCTGCCCATGGCAGGGGTGGAATGAGATGTGCTTTAAGGTCCTTTCCAACCCATCCATTCTGGGATTCTGTGACTGCAACAGGCAGGATTTCACCCAGCGCTGGTGAGACACCTGCTGCAGATGACATCAGGTGTCTCACCTGATATGCAGTGCAGCACAAGAGGCTTTAATCTGGGCTCGGGGCATTAGGGTGAGACTGAGTAACTCGTGGATGGGGCTGTTTACACTCACAGTGCCAGGAAAGCAGCCCCACGGGCGGGGATGTGTTTCTGTGGGGCAGGATATGTGTAAACAAGAAGGTGGATTTTCCCTGGCAGCGTGTGAATCGGGGAGCCCCGCTGGGTACAGGGGTTTTGCTGACACCCCAAGGGAGAAGCAGTTCAGAGAGATGACATTTGTCGTGTGCACACTCATCCACAGCCTCTGTCTCTAGCCCTGCTCCTGTACAAACCCGCGGGGGGTTCGCCACGGCCGGCCCTTCCCACGCACGTGGGACCCATCTGTGGGTGTCCCCGCGTGCCTGGGTGTGTATAAATCAACATTTATCTGCTGTATCTATTGCCCTTTATCCCTCTGCCTCCATATATCTCCGAGCTGGGGTCGGCATTAGCCATAATAGATACAGTGAGTCGCTGATCTGGTGGGTCAAATGGTCAGGGCTCTTTGATCAGCCGTCAGGATCCATTACCACCGGGGCCTCCGGTGGGGCTGGAATTACAACTTACATTTGACTCATTTCTGGGGTCAAAACGTCCCTCTTATTTGATCGAATGACAGAAATTGTATAATTTGTATATATCCCTGAGCCATATGTGCTCTGAGTGCCACTCTAATGTGTTTTATAAAGGCACAGCTGTCTTGGTGACTTATTTAAAATGGGATTTTGAAGTAGTGTTCTTGCCGTTTAATGTCCTCATTCAGGGTTACACAAGGTTTATCAAATAATAAATAACATTTAGAACGTTGGTTTTAACATAACAATGGCTTTGCTGGTTATAAGGAACTGGGCAATCCAATAAAGCTGTGTTTGGTAAATAAGTGATAATGCAGAAAGCAAGGATAGGATAATTAGAAATTAATGATGTGTGGGAAGCTATGGATACCTTCCTCATGTTCTGCTAAGGCTCCAGACGAGACAGAGCTCGTCTTGGCAGCCGCTGCTATAAACTATGCCTTCAAACCTTGTCATAATACTGGCAGACGTGTTGTCCTCCCACCAATCTTGACTGAATCGCAGCAAAATGTCAACACTTGATAAAATAAACCTGGGGCTGGGACAGATCCGTGTGAGTGCAGGGGCTCCCCATCCCTGCTGGGGATCACGGGGCCAGAACACGGTGACTGAAGTGGCCGTGGAGCCCCGGGCAAAGTGAGGGTAATTGGGTGCTGCTAATGAAGGTGTGGGTCACCCTGCCCTCATTCATGCTCCTTCCTCCAGAGCAGGAAGCTGTAAAATGGAACTGAGGTGGGCTTTGGTTTGCTCTCCATCAGTGGTGGGGCTGCTCTGGCACTGACAGTGGAGCAACAACATGCCATTGCTCAGGTGAGAGGTGTTCTTAGGGCAGCTGGTCCCGGGCCTACCAGAGGAGTGAATTTGGAGGAGTTTCCAGCACTTGGTTTGTCCCATAAAGTGCAGCAGGTTGCTCGTGGTCACCACAGCCACTGCCTTGAACCCAGGATTGCTGCAGGAGAAAGGCAGGAAGAACCCAGGAGATCATACATGTGGCTGAGCAATTCCTCAGGGTGATCCTTCTCTTCAGTCCTACAGCAAGGTCTGCACAGGGAATTAGAGCCCACAGTGAGGTTACTCTTTGTGCAATTTCCGCTCAAGTCTCCTAATGAACTTTGGTGTTTCTAATTAATCCTTTGCACGCGAAGAAACTTGTTTTAACTTTCAGAGAATCACAGAATGGATTGGGATGGAAGGCA
Source organism: Oriolus oriolus (assembly GCA_013400235.1). NCBI lineage: Eukaryota > Metazoa > Chordata > Aves > Passeriformes > Corvidae > Oriolus > Oriolus oriolus. The sequence continues at coordinate 318,588 of VXBT01003358.1, read as the reverse complement.
CCCTTAAAAGCCATCTAAATTCAAACCCTCTGCAAGGAGCAGGGACATCTCCAATCAGACCAGGTTGCTCAGGGCCCTGTCCAAGCTGCCCTTGGATGTTCCCAAGGATGGGACACCCACAGCTTCTCTGGGCAACCTGTGCCAGTGTTTCACCACCCTCTGAGTGAATAACTGAGGAGACAGGCTTTGGGGTCTCCATATTCTGTTGATCTTTGGCTTGAACTGTGGATCACAGGAACAGATGCTATCAGAAGTTGGTCAGTGTTAAAGAAAGTCACTCATATTAAGTGAAGGGTTTAAAAAAGGGGCAATATGGGCTCCTTTTTTAAGAGGGGCGTGGAGAGCTCTGGTGCTCCTGAATCTCCAGTAGTCTTGTGGTCTTTACTCCCTTGTGCCTGTGCAGAATCTTGGTTTCTTCCAATCTGCAAATAATCTGTATTTTTTGAAGTCTGGGACTGGCCCCAACAGGGGCAGAGCACACCTGCAAGTAAATAGCTGATGACTCCCCAAATCCCTTTACAACGACACATTGCAAACACTGCAAGAACATACAGCTATATGTGGATAAAGGACTCCTAGTGAAGAGAAGAGAGAGGTTTGTATAGACTCAGAGCTGAAAGAGGATTACACAGAGTTTGGGAGTGTGCACTGCGGGCCCCCATGCTAAGATACAGATTTTGCTCTTTCCCTGCTGTTCTTTGAGTAATGCTGTATAATTTCATATGTTGTGCTGGAGAGGAAAAAATAGAGGGGAGACATTGATAGATACTAAATGCCTTTCTCAGCAGACGATTCAGGAAGAATCTCATGTACTATTTTAGAATGAACAATAGAGTGTTACATGTCATTTATTATAATCAGCAGCTAATGGAAACCCTTCCAGGCAGGGTTTGGGAGTTGAGCACAACCACAGCTGATGATCCAGCCTTGTGAATTTTGCATGAACTCCTGTGTGACAGCGAAATTTTTGAAAGGTGCAGTCAGGAAGTGATTCCTGCAGCTTAGTCATAGCAAGAGAAGTTTTTGCTGCTGCTGCAAGGCTGGCTATAGTGTTTAAATAAAATAATAATAAAAAAAACCCCTTGGTACTGCAAGCAGAATGAACATCATCTTTAACCCTTGGTCTCAAGGGACTCCTAAGTTTTAGCAATAGGATGTTTGAGAAACAGCCACCAAGCATCCCAGAGTGAAAAACTAATGGCACTGAGCCATTCCTAGACCAAAATGGATGGTCTGTGCTTCTATTGCATTCACTCTGGGGAAAAGAGGGTAAAAGAAAAAGCATCTTAAACAGCTGAAGACACCTGTCAGGTGGCACAGAGCATCTGGTAGGCATGGGAAACACTGGAGCTGTTGTGGTGGCTGAATTTCATGCGTAGATATTTCATCAAGGAGGTTGCTGATAGGTTTAGGGGCAAAGGCAGGAGGGAGAAGGAGATCCTCAGGTGCACGGGAGGACACACACCACACTTGACAGCCTGAGGGCTGGGCACAGCATCCAGCACTCACCAAGGTCTCCCTGGAGACCACAGCCAGCTCTGGCCAGTCCCAGCAGTTACTTTTCCTTGTCTTTCCCATGTCTTTCCAAGGTTTTCCGGGGTATGAATCAGCTCAGAGAATGTTTTTGACCCAGAGCTCAAGAGCGTTCGTATCAAGCAGCACGTCTGGTTGTAGCTCTTGCTCCATCAGGTCCGGGATCAAAACGTGCCTGAGGATCTTCAGCTGGATCTGGGATTTCTTTTGCAGTGAAAAAGTCTATAAACAGTGAAACATTTAAAAATTAATAATAAAAAGCCAATGTGTGCAGAAGATTGGCCCAGGGCTGGAGGCAGCAGAGCTGCAGCTGGGGAGGTGGTGGGAATCCAGGGGCTGGGGAAGTGGTGGGAACCTGGGGGCTGGCAGAGAAGGAGCAGCAGGACGATGCCCATCCCCCTCAGAAACAGCCTTTGCTGCTGCTGCATCTTGATCTGAAGGTTTACATACAGAAAATACTGATACCAAGATGATTTCTGATAGAGGGCTGGACATGGATGGCCCTTGGTGCTGAAATGCCATCATGCCTGCCAGTGGGGCTGAAGGAAAGGTGTATCCCAGATCCCAGAAATGCTCCCTGTGTGCTGGAGGGTGAAGGAGATGGAGTAACAGGGACTGCTTCAGAGCACCACGGGGCACAGCCGAGGCCCAGTCAGACTGAACAGGATCTGCTGGTGTGCAGGGGGACTCCAGTGGCATGAGGGCACGTGGCCTGGCTGTCCAGCAGTGCTGCTGGGCTTGTAAAGCCAACGGCTCATAAAAGAGCAGCAAATGATAGAGGAAGATAGAGGAAGGTGGTGTGCTTTAGCCGAGAAAGTGTCACTTCATTGAGGATTTCCCATGTGCTCCGCACTGCTGTGAAGGGACTGCACAGGGTGTAAAGAGAGCCACTGTCTTTGATGGTCAGCATGGCCCAGGGCAAGGTGCAGACCTGCCCAGGGGACAACCTGGAGTAGCTCTGAAGGGAGCAGATCCCCTTTAAAGCACAGCTCTCAGGTTAATATGGTGCTCATGTGTGCTTTAAACCCTCACCAGGGCCCCTCTGGCCAGCTCCTGCTGCTCCTGGGCTGGCCTTGAGCGATGGCTTCAGCCAAAGGCAATCCCAGAGCTTTTATCCACAAGCTGTGCCTTTGGATCCTCCAGCTCCTTGTGCTGAGCTCACTCCTTGCCACGTGTCTCCCGAATTCCCGGCTGCGACACAGCGTGAGGGAGCCACGTCTGTGCAAGCCCAGGCTCGGTGCTGAGCTCCGCCAGTGCAGCCCCATCGCTCTCGGGGAGCTGGGATGGGCGAGGATTTCCTCCCGTGTCCTGGTGTGGGGGGCCGGGTTTGGCTCCTGCAGAGGGTGGTTTGCTTCTCTAAGGGACCTCTGGGGAGTCACTCTGGAAAACTCTATTTGTGGAAATGCAGCTCCGTGGGCCACAGCAGTGGGGAAGAAAATACCCAGCCCGTTGCTCTTGGGATTTCCTTTCCCAACTGATTGATTACTTCTTCCCTCCTCATTGGAGACCCAGCCCAAGCTGGTGTTTGGGTCTGCTGTCACAACACAGTGATTAACTGAGGAGCCACTTACCTCCAGCAGGAAAATGTTATTTTCCACTTCAGCATTTGGATGAAGGCCTGGGCAGAAAGGAAAGCCCCTCTGTTGCCTTGGCTGAGGACAGAACGAGCCCTTCGCTCTGTGTCATCTCTGAGGCTGCCCTGGGCACGTGCAGGGCTGGGCTCCATTCCAGCCCCAGGAGGGCAGGACCATCAGCAGAGCATCTGTATCCAAAATAAGAGTGGCCAGCAGGATTAGGGAATTGATTGATCCCTGTGCTGGCACTGCTGAGGCACCTCGAGTGCTGTGTCCAGTTCTGGGCCCCTCACAACAACAAAGGCACTGAGGTGCTGGAGCGTCCAGGGAAGGGAAGGGAGCTGGGGAAGGGGCTGGAGCCCCAGGAGCGGCTGAGGGAGCTGGGAAAGGGGCTCAGCCTGGAGAAAAGGAGGCTCAGGGAGGACCTTCTGGCTCTCAAAAATTCCCTGACAGGAGGGGGCAGCCAGGTATGGGTCAGGCTCTTCCAGGCAAATATAGATAGAACAAGAGAAAATGGCTTCATATTGTGCCATGGGAGATTTAGATTGGATATCGGGGGGAATTTCTTCACTGAAAGTGTTGTCAGATGTTGGAGTGGGCTGTCCAGGGAGATGGTGGAGTCCCCATCCCTGAAGGTGTCCAAGGAACACCTGGCCGTGGCACTCGGTGCTCTGGGCTGGGTGACAAGGCGGCGATTGGTCGCAGGTTGGGCTCGATGATATTGGAGGGCTTACAACCTGAATGATTCCATGATATCAGGGCTCTGCAGGCACTGGAGGGTGATGAGGGCTGTGTGTCCCAAGTGCAGCCATCCAGCTCCTTTTGCTCAGAGCCAGGCGTTCACTCCGACCTCTCCTCGCTCATGAGGCTGAGCAGAGCAGGGCACCTGAGCTGGCTGGGAAGAGAATGCCACCAGTCCCCTGTGGTTCTGCTCCTTCGGGGAAGGCTGAGATCTCTCCCTCTCAGGTGACACACCTGGCCAGGCTGGTCAGAGCCATGGTGGGAACCACAGATCAGAGGCAGCTGGGAAGCTTTCCCAGGGAGGTGAGCTCTGGCGTGGGACCCAGCTGGAGGATGGTTGTCACAGCAGCTCCACGAGCTCCACGCTTGGTCCATGCTCCCATCACCCGTTTGGCACTTCTGCCAAGGACTGTGCTGGGTCTCACCCATCACTGACACCACTTCCATGATCAGCAGCCTCTGAGCCAGCCTGAATTAAATTTATCTCAAAGTAGCAAATCCATCCACTGCCATCAAAAGTGCCGGCTCTGATGCTGTCTGATGTCAGGTATATACATCTGTGTACACTGGAAAGGGCAAAATATGACTTGGCTTTTATTACTTTAATTAAAACATGAGTGAAGAGTATGAGATTCATATTAAATTGTATTTTCCTGGCTGCTGTGGGAAGGAGCTAACTGATCTGATTACCGTGAAGATTACAAACTATCAAAGTGAAAAAGAGCTTTTTGCAAGTATTTCATATTAAACCTTCAAACATAACACTTTAAGAATAATTATAGTTGTATTACTGGAAAATGATTCATGAATTCTGAATAAATATAAGATCCTTAAAGGGAAATGTTCCAAGACCACAGTTTTCATTCCAATCTGATGAAATTTAGTATCATTTTGTGGCTGTAGAATAGAAAGAAAAAAAATATGTACATAGACTGTATTGAATATATGTCAGACTAAACTAATGAGATTTTTTACATCAACTCTGAGCACGAACGCAGACAAATGGAATAGCCATCCTCATTTTCTATAATAGAAAGCATCGAAAGGGAAGGCAGAAAGGATCTTACTGCTCACAAGTCTTTATTCCACCCTTGATTGTTAAATAATATATTTTAAGTTCTCATATCTTGCCCGCAGAATGTTTGAACTGACACTAATGGGTATGTAAGAGAAAAGAGTGAGCTCTGAAAAAAGTGGTGAGGAAGGGCTAGGATTGGGAATTTTATTAGTATTCCCAGTGGGCTGTAATAAAGATACTTTTCACACAATACAGTGAATGTTTACAGCAGACAGTTTAGTTTCCTTCCAACAATTATGAGAGAAATTGAATCTCAGGAAATGTTAGTTTTCGCTAAAATTAGACATAACAATAAAGATACCCCTGAAAGTTTATTAAGGAGGGGAAAAAAAAAAAAAAGAAAAGCCATCAGTCTCTGGAAGACAATTTAGCAAATTTATTTTAAGAATTCCAGATGACTTCTAAACAAAACCACACACCTATGTGGCGCTGAGGGCTCAGGCTCCCCATGGGAGCTGCTTTTCTCTTGAGAAGCTTTTTTTCCCAGGCTTCGTGAATTCCTAGTGCATTTTGGAGGCAAATACCCAAAAGGTGCTTATTTCCAGCCTGGATCCAGCTGGAGGACGATGCCCATCACTTCTGCAAGTAGATGGGGCACCAGGTAGCAGCAGGTCACGTTTTTGGGTACAGGTCAGGGTGCTGCAAGCCTGGGAGCCCACGCTGGCATTGAGAGCAAGTTACTGAGCACTTGAATGCAACTTCAGGAACGATCTGACCATGCTCAGGAAGAGATGCTGGTGATTCAAAGTAAATAAATAAATGAATAAGGAAAGGAAAGCTGCTCTGTAAAGTGCAGGAAACACTGGAGTGCTCTGAGCAGCTCATGTGATGGTGTTAAATTTTTGAAACACCACGAGCGGAACATGCAGTGGAATTCTGCCTGTCCTGATTTCCAGACTTCTGCATCAAGGAGTGCTGCAATATCCCTGTTAGAGGGACCTGCTTTCCTCTCCTTTTGTCCATGCAGTCCTCGATTTCTGACTTCTTCCTCGCTCTGTTTCAGTCTGGAAAGAGATTCCTGTTATTTGCCATCGAGAATAGGGATGGGAGGAGAAGTGGTGAAAGCTGATGCAGCTTAGCTTGCAGACATTGCTTCTCTAGTAATTTTCCTCAGAAGGATCTGTCCCATTTTGATTGTATTTGGGGTCAAATTGGGTTGATGCTTTTTGGTAACACCAAGTGGGACTCGAGGTGCCCAGTGTGGTACTAGAATTGGCAATAGAAGCACTTGGCTCTGAGTCATCCCAGTTTATGGAAATATCTAGGCCTTGTGTGGGCTTGGATTTGACAGATAGCAGCTGCAGCCCTTGAGTACACTGGGAAAATGAGAATTTTTACCACGGGGTTGATGTTTTGGCTTTGTTATGTGCAGCCCTGTTTTGCTCAGAGCCTCCACCTCCTCTCCATCAGCATCTCTGCCTCTCATTTTGACTCTTCCACTTCTGTGCATTCCCCTCAGAACAGTTCAGGTTCTACCTGGTGTGTGTCTAAACCAGTGAAATTAGGAGAAAAACCTCTCTAGCTGCTCAGTGAATGGAGGGTTTCAGTTGCTTTGGCCTCTGGAGAGCTGGGGCTGGTTTTCTCTTCCCACCTCACGCCTTGTGTGTTGGGTTGGGCCTTGTGGTCGTGTGATGAAGGTTGGGCTGATGTTGATGTGAGCCCTCTTGCACCTTATTTTCCTCTGCAAAGCCATTCCCCATGTCCACAAATGTTGTCCATGGCCTCTAGAGCTGCCAGTGCCAGCACTGGAGTTGGTCTCTGATACAAGCTCCTGGCTGTGAGCAGCAGACTGATGCCCTGGCTGTCCTTCTAGATGGACAGTTGTCATTACTTTGGGGAAACATTGCTATTTTGATTATTAATGTGGTGGTTTTCCTTTTTGCTTTCCTCCTGAAAGGATGGTTCCTACTCTCACTGCTCATTTTGTCCAGGTTGCTTAACACTCCAGAAGGAATTTGATGAGTGTCTGATTTAGGACATAGATGAGCCTCTCACTGCCATGTGTGTGTTCCTGCCTTTTTTTAGATACCATAGATAAGCCTGGTTTTATTAAAGAAAAAAAAAGTTGTTAAAATTGTTAAAGATAAAATCTGTTTGTTTCCCAAAATTCACATATTGGAGGCTTAAGGCTGAGATTTTCACACCTACACTGGGGAGTTGGATACTTGGCCATGCACCATGTTCCAGTTCTCACAGTTCTGTCACGAGTCTCCTGGTGCTTCCTGCTTTCCCTAACAGCCCCAGCACCTTCGTGCTCCTGTGACATGACAGCTTCTGCTTCAGATAAGAGAGGAAAAGAACAAAATTCTTGGAGCTGTGGTTGTAGAGGAAGAGTCATAACTGTGGCTCTCAGGAGCTCAGTAAATGTGAAGGAGGTAGAGGCACCCTGTGTCATCATCATGGAATGGTTTGGGTGGGAAGGGATTTTAAAGTTCGTATGGTTCCAACCCCCTGCCATGGGCTGGGACACCTTCCACTGTCCCAGGCAGCTCCAAGCCCCGTCCAGCCTGGCCTTGGGCACTTCCAGGGATCCAGGCACAGCCACAGCTGCTCTTACCTTGACATCCCATGGGCTGGGAGTACTGGGTTCAAGGGTATGGTCAGTCGAAGGTTGGGCTTGATGATCTTGGAGGTCTTTTCCGACCTCTGTGATTCTGTGATTCTGTGACTGGCACGTTGCGGGGTTCTGCGTATTCAGGATCTGCAAGGAGCGAGACATCCCAATCCCATGGGAAATCTCCCTTGGCCAACCAAACCCCGGCACTGCCATTGGAACTGGGTCGATGCTCTCTCCATCCCACCTCAGGGATTGCTTTGGCAGAGCTGACTCAGAAGTATTGGCTTTGGCACATCTCCCACGTGCCGGAGCCAGATTCCGGGGCTGAGGGTCTTTGGGAAAATGTGGGAAGCTGATTTATCACCCTGGTGATTTCAGTTAATTTCCTTTCCCAGTTTTGGCAACTTCCTGGCAGCCTGAAATGTCTGGCAGTGGATGGATGGTGAAGAATTTCAAGCTGCTCTTGGGGGTAAAGAGTAGAGAAGGGAGGGAAGAATGTGGCGTTTTACAAAGCTGCGGTACATCTTAATTTTAATAAAATAAATATAAAGAAAAGGTAAGCAGCACCTCAGCTGCTGAGGCGACAGGCGCTCAAGAAGCACTGAATAAATACATAAAACATATTTGCTGAAGGCATTTGTTGTTGGAAGTTTAAACATTAAACATGCCTTCTTCGTCTGATACCATAATAAAGCAGGGATGTTCAAAGAGCCATTAGTGGTGCTCTGACTACAGCTTTACATCTTCACTCGTGTACCAAAGAACCTGCATTACATCAGCAATGCCTCAGTGAGTTTTGCCCCCAGAAGAGAGGGATTTCATCGTGGGCTCGGGCTTTTTTTGTGGTGCATTTCCCTTTTCCTGTTGATGGATGTGGCTGTTTTGGTATTGTTTCCCTTGAAAAGTGCCGGGGCAGGTCCAGGGGAGGCAGCAGCTCTGCCTTTGTCCCGCTGTCCCCAGGCTCAGTAAGTGCTGGCTCAGGGCCTGATGAGACAAATAAACAGGTTTGTGTATTTAGGTTTTTAAATTACAGGCTAAGGAGGAACATGGATACTCAATCTATTAAGAAATAACTAGGTGGGTGATTCAGTACCATTTGTGTAAATGGCACTAACTCTGGTCTGCCTGCACAATTTATTAATACTTCACGGGAGGAGAAAAAAAAATTATTTTAATCTCATAATGGATGATGAGCTGTGAAATTGCTTCTGCAGCAGCTGGGCACCCTGGGGGAGGTGCTAGATTGCACCACATTATGCAAGCCATCCCCACATCCCTGCCTTCCTCGTGCTAATCACACACATCAAATCTGGTTGATGGGGAGGGGAGGGCACTGCTTCTGCTGGGCTTTATTACTTTTTGATTTTTTAGTATCTACAGCCTTCTTGACAATTTGCTTTGGGGTCCCAAGCCTGGCCTGGGAAGCGTGAGGGCTCAAATCTGAGTGGATTTGTGGTGATGCTTTCTGCTTCAAAGGTGCTGGTACACGAAATAACAAGAAATTTAGTGAAAGTACTGAGTCTGGCCCAGTTGGTGACAATTTAATCTGGCTGGTAGCCACACTTTGAAGGGAGGGGCACCAAGAGCTGTTGCTGCTCTTTGCTCTGCCTTTATAGACTGGGACCATGAGCAGGACCAACGTACTCAGTGCTGTGGAGTCTCCACACTAAAAGCAGAGCCTGGGGTTCAGTGCTTTGGTTCTGAGTGGGAAGATGGTGCAAGGGGAGCAAACCAAGGGGAGCAAACCAAGGGGTAGTGTGGGGCATTTAGGAAAAAATTGTAATTCTCCCTTTAGCTCCAGCATGGGATTCTCAGTGCTGGCTTCACAGGCGTGTGGTGGTGTGCTCTTGGTTGTGTCTCTGGTGGCTTGCCCACAGCGCTCCTGGTGTGCCCCGGGTGGTGAAGGCCACGCAGGGCTTCTTCGGAAAATGTCTCTTTGCTCATGAGAGAAAAAAACCCAAATGGGGTGTATTTGGGGGACAAAAAGGTCTGGATTGCAGATGGGTTGTGTTGCCATTGTGGCTTTGCTGGGGGATCTTGGTGCAGAGCACAGCACCCCAGAGCAGAGCATGGCTGTGAATGCCACAGGCCACGAGCAGGACATGTCCTTTGAGATGAAACTCTGGCAAATGTGGTGCAAACAAATCATCCACGCAAAGCATGGCACAAAGGCTTTGTGTAATCCTTCAACTCCACTCCTTCAGCTCGGAGCAAAAGGGAAATACTCTAAGACAAAATCTCAGCGGGAACAAGCATGGTGCAGATTCCTGCTCTGGGTCCTTCTGGCTCAGCTGAAGCCAGGCTGAATTAATTTCTTAGAGTGCTTTTTGTTAATTCTCCCTTGCCTGCGCCTGTTTTTCGGCTGCCTTATCTCTTGACCTGCTTACAGTGCATTGTACACCATTGTGTAATGTACCCTGGGCTCAACACCCTCCACCAAATCCATCCAGCCCAACAATGGCTTGCTGTGAGTGCACTGAGCTCATTATGCAAGTTCAGTATGCCATGAGACAAAAAAGGCAATTATGTAAAACCTGTACTCAAATAATTCCCTGAAATTCATGATGTTCTTGAGTAGAATATGATATTCCTTGTATTCACTTCCAGGCGAGATCCTAGGAAAGAAAAGAAATGGATTTATATTTGTCTGGCCTAGTCAGTCTAATTTTAGATCCCATTGGCTGCTGTCTCACTGGATGTGCAGCGCCTTTAATACATTTTAAAACCAGGCAAAAATCATTATAAACAATTTTAAGGAGGCTGATTGTGAGGCAGATGACAGAGGCTGCTCTTCGCCAACATCTCCTGGCTTTCTCTGGAGCGCTGCCACGTTTGCTCTGAGAGACTGGAGAAGAACAGCCACGAAAACACACAGTGAAAGGCAACAGTTCCCTTGTCAGCGTGGGTAGGGAAGGAAAAAATAGGTGAAGTGAGCTACTACTCTGGGTCATCCAGGAGCAACTGTGCATCAAACATGCCCCACAGCCCTGGCCCTGCATGTGGAGATACAACAAAGGGTTTTCAGGAGCCCTGGTTATTGCTGATGTTCGTGTAAACCAGTATCGAATTCTTCTGAAAACGCAGGAATTGAGCCTTCATATCCCATCTGGATGGGGCTTGGAGCAGCCTGGTCTGGTGGCAGGTGTCCCTGCCTGTGGCAGGGAGTAGAACTCCCAACCCAAACGATTCCGCCATTCCACGATCTGCTTGTTTGGGAGCTGGAGGTCTTTGTTGCAGGGACACGGTGTTGCCGTGCAGAGGAGGTACCTGGGGGCGTGAGGAGGTGGCTCTGGAGGGACAGCTGTCCCAGCAGGCTCACGTGGAGCTCCCTCTGGGACACGTGGGGCGCTGGCAGGGTCCTGCCCTGCCCTCTCCCACGAGGCAGCTGCTGCCTTGCCATGAAAGCAAGAAAGGCTGAGATGTCTGATTACATTTTTTTCTTCCTCTTTATTCCTGGGGGTATCTACTTCCAAAACTCATTTTTGTGTGTGTCACCAGGGAATTAGGGGTCTGTCTGTCTCTCTTTCCTCAGGAGGATAAACAGAGCATTCCTAATCCTTTCTATACCACTGCCTGCTGCACTGCTGCCCCTTCCATGTGTAGCTGCCTTTATGGAAACCGTAACCTTTGCTTGAACCAGAGATTTTCCTGAACAAGAGCCCTTTGGGATCTGAGTGGGCTTTCCTGGATACATTTTTAATAAACACAATAATTTGACTGCAAACCCATTACCTATCCCCTGTTTGTTCTATGGGATAGTCATTTCCATGCCTGCAAAAGCCACTAACTCACAGGGCAATCAAAGGAGGAATGACAACCAGGATAAAATTGGTCTGTGTTGTGATAAGCCCGTCCATCTTCACGTCGTGCTCTGGAGCTCTATGTATTGCCTATAAATAATGGCCTCAAAAAGATATTAAATCTTTAGAAAAAATCAAGCCTAATTGTAACTATATTTTTGTTTTCCATTTTGGTTTATGTACAGTGTATGACTTCTGCGGAGACATTTTTATTCCAGGAAAATGACAGGCCAACAAGAAGCCATAATTGCACTGATTTTTAGAAGTGCCTGCATTACTACAGATCTGATGTACTGCAAGACATGAATCAGAAAAATTCTATTAAAAAATCTCTTGAATGGCTGACACAGGAGTATTATCCACGATGATTAATTTGACTTGGTCATTATGAACACAGACAAGTCTGACAAAATTGCATTTCATTCCCCACTGAATTCATAAAATCACTATACACATAATAAGAAGTTATAGTTCTCTGCTATCCACTATTCTTGACAGGATTCCAGTTCTGGATAAGATACTGATTAAAAAAAAAAAATAGAGGCAGAGAGAGAGTTGGGAGCCTTTTTAAAAGCCTACAATAAGGCTGATTTCTTTTGCTATAAATTGTTCATGGAACTCCATTATTTTTAGCTTTTTTTTGTGAAGTGGGGATGCAGGTCAAGAGCAGCTTGGACAATATCAAACCTGACTGTGAGCTTGTGGTGCCATGGGAAAGGATGCAGCAGAATGCCCAGGCTGAATCTCAGGGATTTTTCATCCTTCAAATAATTATAAATAATCAGTACCTTGTTCTTCATTTCCCACCCACACAACAGACAGGTCGAGGCCAGAGAGTCCTGAGAATGTTGTTTCTGGCCTTGTCAGCATGTAAAATAACCCCCCCAGAATGCAGAATTGGATGCAAGCCTCCAAAAAAATTTTTATTTTGGTGTGAACTGAGATTTTCTGTTCCCTGTGGATACTGTTCCCTCACAGCTCCATCCTGCTGAGCATCACAGCGCCGCATCACAGCCTTCCCTTTGCCACTGCGGCAACTTCCCATGGACATCCAGGGTTATTAGGACAAGCAAGGACATTTAGGACCCTCTGTGCACAACTGGTTTTATGAAACACACATTTTGATGAAATTTGTAGAAAAGAGACCTTTTCCGAGCTGTCATATTTGGGTGAAGCCATCCAGCAGGCTCGGCTTTGGGAAGAGCTCTAGCTCCAGGACTGCGTGGGATCTATAGGAGATGGGAGAAGGCCAACTCGTGTAAAGTTTAAAGGCATAAACACCCAGCTGATTCAATGGTGAAGCCATCCAGATGAGCTGGGATTGAGCTAGGAAGGGCTTTGTGCTGCAGTTGTCATAGTGTGCAGAGTCTGCATCACAGCAATGCCCACAGCGCGGGAGAAATGGGGAGAAACGGAGTGGGGAGGTGTGGGCTTGATCTTTGGGGCAACCAGCACTTGCTTGGGGTTTTTGAAAAGAATAACCTTTGCTCTGGAGCCAGGCTGGGAGAGCTGGGGGTGTTCACCTGGAGAAGAGAAGGCTCCAGGGAGAGCTCAGAGCCCCTTCCAGGGCCTAAAGGGGCTCCAGGAGAGCTGGAGAGGGACTGAGGACAAGGTCATGGAATGGCTTTAACCTGTCAGAGGGCAGGGATAGGTGGGATATGAGGGAGAAATTGTTCCCTGTGAGGATGGGGAGGCCCTGGCACAGGGTGCCCAGAGCAGCTGTGGCTGCCCCTGGATCCCTGGCAGTGTCCAAGGCCAGGCTGGACGGGGCTTGGAGCAGCCTGGGACAGTGGAAGGTGTCCCTGCCCATGGCAGGGGGATTGGAATAAGATGATCTTTAAGGTCCTTTCCAACCCAAACCATTGTGTGATTCTGTGATTTTAAGCCCCACTACTCCAGATATGGAAGAGGAGCACACACAGAGGGAGAAAGAGCCCAATTTCCCACAGGTTCCCTGCTGCTCTGCTGTGCTCCCAACCTCTTGCTGAATATTGTGCAAACACTTCCAGGGCACATTTCACTTCATGCAAGAACTCATTTTTCCCTTTTCAACAGCATTCCCCTAGTAAAAAACCTGAGCATGTGAAAATTCATGTAGCAGGGGGCTGGGAACACTTCAAAGACAATTTGTAGATTGTATGTGACTGACTGTTAATAAATACTTCTTTCCAGTATTTATCCACCTCTCCCCACATAATTCATTGGCCCTGGTATTCATACAGATCTCCGTGTGCGAGGATGAGGCAAATCAATTTCCATTCCTAAGACCCAGAGCTGCTGACGCAGAAAATCAGCACTGCTTCACTTCTTGGCACGGGGCTTCAGGAATCACAGGTGTGAACAGGAGCCCTCTGCCATCCCTGCGTGGGGAAGGGGTGATGGAAGGGGCATCCCTCCTGCACACCCCACAGCCAGCACCCATCCATCTCCCTCGCTGGCCCCAGAGCACTTCTCTGGAGTTTGCAGTGGCCAAAGTGACTTCCACTTTCTCCTGCCACCTCAACTGACATTTCTGTCCCTGTGGCTTCAGTGCCTTGAGAGGAGCAGAAAACTCCTCTGGTTTCTGTGCTGGGGAAACGTATCAACATCCCCTTCTTGTAAATAGGATCATGCCTGTGTGAGTGATGGGTGTAGCGGGAGAGATCCAAGGCTTTTGAGGAAATATGAGCAGCTGGTCTTCAGGAAGCTTCAATTTTACCTTTTTCCTTGTGTTTGCACTCTTTCTGTGGCTCAAGGTGTTCTCTCAGCCTGGTGTTCCCTGCAGTTGCTGTGACCAGCTGCATGTGGCGAATCTTTTAGATGCGTGTAGGGAGCAGGGAATGTGTCTGTAGGGCACACCCACCCACGTGCTTCTCTGTGTCCTGACTCCACCTGACACATCATCCAGCTTTGGAAAAATCGAGATACCCCCAAAACCACCTGGCTGCTTCTCTGCAGCTCCTTCCCTGTGTGGTGCTGGTGGGAGAGGGCTCTCCCTGGCACACTGCCCTCAGCCCTGGGACTGGGGTGCTGCTGGGGTTGGGTTGGGATGATTGCCATCACTGCTCGTGGGATGGGGTGGGCACCCCTTAACCCCCGTGTGCTCCCTGTGCACACCAGGAGCTCGAGCTGTGGCACCTCTCGGCCTCGCAAATATCAATGTTTTCCTCACTTTGCAGACTTGCCAGGCTGGTTTGGGTCTCTTCAGACCCATCTCATCTCCTAAGTGTCAGGAGGGTCACTGAGCTTTTGCATTAGCTTTAGGAAAAACCCAGTTAGATGAGGGATGGCACAGAGTCCATGGTGGTTTGTGTCACCAGGATAGATTGCACCAGCCTCCGTATTTCCTTGTACCTTCCCAAGAACAAATGTTCTCTCTCAGGCTCGTATTTACTGTTGAATGCTTTTTGACAGGGCAAATATTTACCTGCAATAATACCACAAATCTTTATCCTTCTCACTGCGAAGAATATTTCACTGAATCAATGCTTGGCTGCAACTCCTGGATCCTCACGGATAATCACACAGAACATGACTCAGTGGAGAATTGGGGTCACTGGACATTTGCCACGCTGCCGGGGAGGAGAATGGTTTCCCAGGTCCTTGGTCAAGTCGTGTCCTCTGTGATTAATACCAACATGCAGTGCAGAGATGGAACTGCCTGGCTGTGGAGGGTTTGGTAAAGGAGGACAGCGCTTTCTTCCCCTTCCAGGAGGGGAAAGGCAGGAGGTAGCTAAAGGCATCGTTTATAGACGCTCAGCACTTGTCACTCCCTGCTGAGCCACCTGCATGAGAATTTGCAGTGTTTTTTAGAACATGGCTCCATCATGGCTTTGGCTGAGTCACAGCTGGTCCCTGAGAGCTGCATGACATTCAGACATGTCCCTTGGCCCATCCTCCTCCTTGCTGTGGGTGCTGGGAGTGCTCCCCCAGGCTCAGGGAGCTTTTGTTACGGCATGGCTGGTGGGAGCTTGCCGGGGCTTGGCTTTATTTACAGTCCAGGAGGAGGAGCAGCACAGGAGCAGAAGGTGAAGCAGCAGCAACACCAAGGGTTGTTCTGAGGCCCACGGCAGAGGGGGAGCAGGGTGGCTGTGCCCACCAGGATAACCCACAGACGTGCTCTGTGTTCGCAGCAGAGGAGCCGCCGGCCATTGACAGAGCCGCCCCAAAGCTGCCTCCCGCCTGAGAGCCCTCCCCTGCAGGCCCTGGGCATTTGGGGTGCCTCCTGCCCATCTCTGCCTCCCTCCTGAGAGCCCTCCCCTGCAGGCCCTGGGCATTTGGGGTGCCTCCTGCCCATCTCTGCCTCCCTCCTGAGAGCCCTCCCCTGCAGGCCCTGGGCATTTGGGGTGCCTCCTGCCCATCTCTGCCTCCCTCCTGAGAGCCCTCCCCTGCAGGCCCTGGGCATTTGGGGTGCCTCCTGCCCATCTCTGCCTCCCTCCTGAGAGCCCTCCCCTGCAGGCCCTGGGCATTTGGGCCCATCTCTGCCTCCCTCTCCTGAAAAGCATCAGGGAGTACAGCAAGTCTGGGAGATCTTGGCACGCTGTCCCTGTGGTGGGGAGCTGTGTTGGCAGGAGGCCACACTGGGGCATCTCCAAGACCTGCAGGTGCTTTTGGCAGCTCAGCAGCGGGGCCTGGCTGTGCAGCTCAGCCCCTGCTCTTGCAAGAAGTTCAGTAAGTCTGCCTCCCCTCTCCAGTGATTCTGAATAACGTGTCCCCAGCCCTGTGCTGTGAGCTGGGAGGGAGCAGCCAGTCCTTGTTCTGACTCCTCTTGGTCCTGGACACAGCCTGGGTGTCACCTTGCCAGGAACCAGAGTATTTCTCCCCATTGCAATCCCCCCACATCACCTCCTCTCCAGTCCTCTGCCTTCTGACCCTGAATCTGCAGCTGGATGGAGATGGTGCAGGGACCCCTGCTCAAACTTGGATTTCAAGATGGAAAAACTGTTTTAAAATACAATTTTGGTGCTGTTGGAGGTCGGTTGTACCTGCTGCAATGCCATCCTGTGCCATCGCTGTGGAATTATGGGGCAGAACCAGGTTTATGAGGTGGGTAGGCCCTGGCACAGGGTGCCCAGAGAAGCTGTGGCTGCCCCATCCCTGGAAGCATCCAAGGTGAGGTTGGACAGGGCTTGGAGCAACCTGGGATAGTGGAAGGTGTCCCTGGACACTGCAAAAGGGTTGGAATGAGATGATCCTTCAGGTCTCTTCCCAGACTATTTTATGATTTTGTGATAACCCTGGGGCTGAGCTGAGGGCGGTTAAATCCTATACAACCCCTATATTGCACAGGGATATTTGTGGGGCTGAAGGCAAGGAGGGGACTCAGAGAAGGGTCAGTCTCCCTTCTCTGACAGGGCCTGGCTCCATCCTGTGTCTCCACCCCACTGCAGGCAGGGCCTCCCTGCTCCAAGCAGCGCCCGGCATCTGCCCGGCAGCACCAGCCACGAGAGGGTTTGCAAGAAGAGCCTTGTTGTTTCAGCTGATTTCAGTGTTTTAATTTGAAGAGGAATAATGTGTAATCACAACAACTGTCATGTGTTTGACAGTGGAAAATCCTAGATCTTTTTTTGTGCACAGTTAATGGGCAGCCATTCAGCAGCACGAGCTGCTCGGAGTCCTGGTGGGATGAATGGCTTCAGACCAGCCCGCTAATCTAATTTGTAATGTATCCTTAGAACGTATAATTGGCTGTTTAATTTAATTCAAATTAACATAAGAATAGGAAATATAATCTGCCACAGAGCCCACATGGTGGTGGAGAGGAGCACTGGGTGTTGAGGGGACGGCTCTGTGCACACTGTGTGAGACCACTCCTTGCGGGGACAGAGGTGTCACTGTGGGCATGTCAACACGTGCTGTGTGTGTGACAGTAAATCACCCCTTCTTCCAGCCTTCTGAGTGTCTGTGTGCCTCATCCCCCTTCCTTATCCTTCTGACCATCTAGTTAAAACACACGTAGAGTGAGGGCAGCTCGCTTTGGAAAGCTCGGTAGCGACAGGGTGTGAAAGCTGGCAGGCGCCGAGTCTGATTATGTTGATTGGATATTGTCTAATCTGATTTTGATTGTGTACAGCTTTGATTGTAATTTTGATACGTCTGCAAAATGCTGTAGCTATTCGGAAAGCTTTGTGATTTAAACAGGTCTTTTTTTCTTTTCTCTTTTTTTTTTTCCCCCCTGGGTTGAATAGAACAGAGGCAGAAACGTGCCTGGGGGTGAGCAGGGCGCTGGGGCTTTGGCACTCTGTACAAAACCACCTCAAAGCCCTTGGGTGAGCTGCTCTGCAGCAACACAGGGGACTCGTAGTTTTGAAGAGAGCTTTAGGAAACTTTGAGTGGGTTTTACATAATTTAGTTAAGTACAGCAAAGCCACTTGCTTATATACCTGATACCAAAATAAACCAGCTGGAGGAACAAGTTTGCTGTGCGATGATTTATTTAAATCCCTTTCTGTAAAGCATGGAGTGAAATCCTCTTAAATAACTGGGAAAGAATCAGTGTACCTCGAGGAGCATAGCCCAAATGGAAACCTAGCTAGGAGACGTATTAAATGGGATCTCTCTGTGTGCCTTGTGTACATCCCCTCAGCCTGCTGCCTTCCCTGTGTAGAGACAGAAGCTGACTGGAAAAAGAGCTGGGCTTGAATTTCCCCTGAACAGTAACAGCTGGTGCAGGGCTGTCGTGGCCCGGGGTCTGTCCTGTGCTTCTGTCACACTGCTGTTTCCCTGTCTCCAGTGGGAATCTCAGGCAAACGTGAAGGTTTGGGTCAGATCTGCAGAACCTGCTATTGAATCTCAGAATCATCAAACGGTTTGGGTTGGAAGGGACCTTAAAGTTCATCTCATTCCACCCCCTGCCATGGGCAGGGACACCTTCCACTGTCCCAGGCTGCTCCAAGCCCCATCCAACCTGGCCTTGGGCACTGCCAGGGATCCAGGGGCAGCCAGAGCTTCTCTGGGCACCCTGTGCCAGGGCCTGCCCACCCTCACAGGGAACAATATCTCCCCAATATCCCATCCAGCCCTGCCCTCTGGCAGTGGGAAGCCATTCCCCCTCTTCCTGAACCTCCGTGCCTTGTCCAGAGTCCCTCTCCAGCTCTCCTGGAGCCCCTTTAGGCCCTGGAAGGGGCTCTGAGCTCTCCCTGGAGCCTTCCCTTCTCCAGACTGAACACCCGCAGCTCTCCCAGCCTGGCTTCAGAGCAGAGGGGCTCCAGCCCTTGGAGCATCTCCGTGGCCTCCTCTGGACTCGCTCCAGCAGCTCCGTGTCCTTGTCCCACTGTGGCCCCCAGGGCTGGGGCAGCCCTGCAGGTGGGGTGTGCTGAGAGGGGAGGAGAGAGGCAGGGTCCCCTCCTGCCCTGCTGCCCGCGCTGCGGGCTGAGCCTGGCACACAGGAGGTTTCTGGGCTGCCGAGGCACAGGGCTGGGCCATGTCCAGCCTTTCCTCCACCAGAATGCTCAAGTCCTTCTCTCCCAGGGCTGTTCTCAGTGTTTGCCTCTCCCGGTCTGTGCTCCTGCCTGGATCACCCTGACACAGGAGCAGCTCCTTGAGCTTGGACTTCTTGAGCCTCATTAAGGTCCTGCAGCTGCACTTCTCCAGCTTGTCCAGGTCGCCCTGGATGTCCCTCTGTGTCAATTTGTTTCTTTCTGCAGTGGGGTGAGGGAAGGTGGGAGGGGGAGGGTTCAGCTTAGCAGAGGATGAGCCTCTTCCAGCCCCAGCTGTGCGGTGAGGCAGGAGTGACCTCCCGCTCTGAGACCCCACAGAGCCACGGTTTGTTGGGGGCTTTGTGTGCTGGAATTGGCCGAAGAAAGAGCCTCGTTCTCAGAGCCGGAGGTGACCCTGGGATCACAGCCAGGTCACCAGGGGTGGGCTGAGAGAGCATTGTGGGTTTCTGGACAGTGTCAGCCCTATGAGATGTGATAATTGCAGTTTCTGACCTTGTAAGGTATTGTTTATCCTTCACCATAATAAGCAATGTCGGGGAAATACCCCAGGTGATTGGGGGACACTGAGGTGAACATCTTTCCTGTTTATATGATGTGACATCCTGTAGGTGCTGGCATTTAAGGGAATTTCTCATGCGCAATAAAGCTTTGCACCTTTTCCTCCAATGGTTCTCCCTGGCAGTGCCCTTTCACCAAACCACAGATCCCTCCCTGCTCCCTGCTGCCTCTCCCACTGACTTCTGTACACTCCAGTTAAATACAGGCTTTATTTTATTTTATTAAGGACTTTCTCCCCACAGTCTGCGGTGATGAAGAGCACGAATCCAGGGGTGAGCTCTGGGACAACGGATTATTAAAGCCTACAGTGCTTAACTGGTTTTTTAACATCTGGGGTTTTGCTCTTAAATCAAGTATTAAGTCCAAATCCAACCATGAAACTAGGTGATCTGGGAAATTTAGCTTTAGCATGTGTATAACACTATAGCTAATCAGAATTTCATATGCTATAATAATATGTGAAACAGTAGATGTTTAGAATAAGCCTCCTCTGCCAGAGACTCATTATATTCTGCATTGGTAATTAATAATTTTGGATAGATTCACACATTATGAAGAAAAATGGTTTTGTCTGAAGTGAAAATGATTGCACAGGTGCAATAACATTTTTTACATAAATGGGAATGCTTAGAAGTAAACAAGCCATGAGAAAACATGGGGAGCAGACAGAGTTCCAGCATCTCTGCATGTTCGTGTCGCCTCCAGGGAGTGTTATTAGGGAGGTGAGGGAACGCTTTTCCAGAAGAAATCTGGGAGAGGATATAAGGAGGGACAAATCTCCATGTGTGGTGAAGTCATGCAGGCTTCCTTTAAAGGATTTTTTTTTAAAAGTGATGGCCGTGTTTCCAAATCTCCCTCCCTGGTTGTAGCTTCTGTGCGGGGGTTTTTGAGGATTCAGCGGGAGTTAGGACAAGAGAGAATGGCTTTAACCTGACAGAGGGCAGGGTTAGATCAGAAATATCTATATCTAATCTATCTATATCTATCTAATATATCTATATCTAATATCCTAATAGGGGAAAACACTTTACTGTGAGGGTGGGGAGGCCCTGGCACAGGCTGCCCAGAGAAGCTGTGGCTGCCCCAGCCCTGGGGCCAAGTTGGACAGTGCTTGGAGAAACCCGGGATAGTGGAAGGTGTCCCTGCCCATGGCAGGGGGGTGGGACTGGATGGGCTTTAACATCCCTTGCAACCCAAACTGTTCCGTAACTCTGTGAATTTTGATCCCAAGTAATTGTTATTTCTACAGCTCTATTTCTCACAAAAGCCCTTAAGAATAGCAGCTGCAGGCTGAAAGCAGAGCTGGGTGCCCAGAGAGACACTTTGACCTAGGAAGGCCGCAGCTGGTCAGGAAGCAGCCGTGCCCTTCCACGGCTGTGATCCAGGTGTGGAAGTTTCTGCTGAGGTTTTGGGGACTTCTAAGACGAGTAAGGATGCAGTGTGGAAGAGGGGAGCAAGGGGATGCCTCGAGTGGATCCACAGTGTGTTCCTGATGGATGGTGCAGTGCTGCCGCACTTACACCCTGGCTCCTACCTTGTTACAACCTGGCGTGCAGGACTGGAGATGCCTTTTGTATTGCAACAAACCCGTTTCCACTGGAATCTGTATTTCTCAGGGAAACAATCATTTTCCTTTGCTGAAGCAGCAAGGCAGTGACACATTGCAAAATGTCTCTTTCACGTTTCAGACGTACAACAGCCAGAATGAGAACAACGAGGACTACGAGATCCCTCCCATAACGCCTCCTAATCTCCCCGACCCATCCCTCCTGCACTTGGTGGACCACGAAGCTGGATACCACTCCCTGTGCCACAGCCTCCCTCCGAACAGCCTGATCCCAGCGTATCCCTACCAGAACATGGACCTGCCGGCCATCATGGTCTCCAACATGTTGAGTCAGGATGGGCACCTCCTCTCCAGCCAGCTCCCCACGGTCAGTGCCTTTCCCCTGTCTGTCCGTTTCCTCAGAGCCGCTCTGTGTTTCCAGCTGAGCAGAGAAGGGGGTTGGTGATGGGCTGTTTGCCGTGTGGGCTGGGATGAGCTGGTGCTGCCCACCAAGGCCGGGGTGTGTTGGCAGAGAGCGCGGTCACCGCGCTCATGGTGGCGGTTTCACGCTTAGTTTGGTGTCCTCCTGAGCCTCACTCACTGCTCGGGATCAGGGCAAGGGTCCTTTCCCCCCTTTATGGAACATCCTCCCTGAGCCAAGCCATGCCAAGGCACCCAGCCAAAGCCCCAGCGCCCTGTGTCCTTCCTCTTCCTCCCTGTCACCCCTGTCCCACTGCCAGGGTGGCAGCAGCAGCAGGAGGAGCACGGATGCTCCCTGAAGGGAAAGCTGTCCTATCGATTTCAGGGGGAACAGGATCTCCCCTCACACTCCCAAACTCGAATTGCCTCCTGGCTCGCGCCGTGGGAAGGGGATACCTTGCAAAGTTTCAAATGACTCACTGCAGGGATAAACAAGGCAGGCATAATGAAGTAAAGTGAAGCTCTGGGAAGAAAATCCAAGGCTAATTAGACCTTGCGATGCTTCTGCATCAGCAGCACCGAGGAAAGGTTGTGAGTTGATTTTGACAGTGATATTGAATTAATACTGCTGCTGTTTGATACCATTTCCTTCCTCAGCAGCTTTAGCCCCGTGGTTGGTTTTCGGCACTGTTTCTCTCTGAGATCATTGATTTTGAATGACACTGATATCAAACAGAATTAATTTTACTTAAAGAGCATGGCTGGGAGCCTGGCCCTGCCTAGCTGGGGAACGATGAGTGTTGATTGCTTAAATAGATAAGGGTCTGAAAGGCAGTGATATTTAAATATTTAAATGGGATATTATCTCTTAGTCTAGGAAAATCCCAAGGCTTTCTGAAGTCCTGATGAGTCTCCGAGTTTCGTTGTTAGTGTGTTTAAGAGAAATATCATGTTCTGCGCATCAATATTGAACAGAGGCGTATTTCTATGGAATTAAATATTACTTAGGGCTCTGTGTTACCTTTAGGTTCTTAGGTGATTAAAACATTCATTTCTGAGACAGAAAGACTCAATTTCAGATGAAATATTTTTCCCTGGTTTAATTTAAAGCACAGCCCCTTTGCCTGACCCCTATTTTCATAACACGATAATTTTATCCTGTGTTGATTGTCTCATTTTTGAGAGGTGATATTGCACTTATAAATCACTTTCTAAAATACCTAAAGAAAAAAGGAAGAGGGGGATTTATTAAGCAGCTTCTCTGCGTCTGAAATAATTTATTTTGGAGTAGTCCTTGGGAAATGTTCTCTTTCTTACTTTATGGTACTGTTTTACAAATGCAGCGTGGTGACGATAAATCAGGGCTGAGCCAGAGAAGATAAGAAGGGGACTTAGTGGGCTGTAAACGTAGAATAGAGAGATTAAGATTTGTTTGCCCCTTACCACGAAAATAAAAAAAAGTCCAGTGAACCCTGAATTTCCCAGCTGAGAGTGAACTGAAACCATTCAGTTTCGGAAACCCTCGGAGCTGTGATACATCTGCAGAGGTCCTGGCAGGAAAGGGATCAGGGAGGGAGCTGTGTTGCAGTTTTAGGTCAGAATTAAACCCTGCCTGTTTTCCACTGAAAAGTAACAGCTTCTGTCCCTTTTGGTGGGGAATTGAGTCTCCCTTTCCTCCAGCAGCAGCCCACGGTGGCACACCTCCAGCTCCTGTCAGTGCTGAGGGGAGCAGCACAGGCACGGGAGGGCACAGCAAAATCCTGGAGAGGGCACAGCAAAATCCTGGAGAGAAACCACATTTTAAACTCATATGGTTAATACCGAATAGCACCTTCCAGTGCCTACAGGGGCTCCAAGAGGGCTGGGGAGGGACTTGGGACAAGGGATGGAGGGACAGAACACAGGGAATGCCCTCCCACTGCCAGAGGGCAGGGAGAGATGGGATATTGGGGAGAAATTTTTCCCTGTGAGGGTGGGGAGGCCCTGGCACAGGGTGCCCAGAGAAGCTGTGGCTGCCCCTGGATCCCTGGAAGTGCCCAAGGCCAGGCTGGACGGGGCTTGGAGCAACCTGGGACAGTGGAAGGTGTCCCTGCCATGGCAGGAGTGGCACTGGATGGGCTTTAAGGTTCTTTCCAACCCAAACCATTCTGGGGCTTGTTTGCCAGCACTTGCAGAAAGAGAGGGATTATTTCAGCCAGGCAGTGATGGGAGGCCAGCCTGGGAGTGAGCCTTGCTGCACAGAGCAGGAGGAGGTGGCTCAGCGTGCAGAGGTTTTGGGTTTGTTCCAGGACCAGCGTTGCTCATGCAAATGCTGGAGCTGGAGCCTCTCTCCTCCCTGCTGCTCTTTGCTGCAGCTCACACAGGTTTTTGCACGCACAGCTATTTCCTGCCTGGGTTGCCATGTCTGTTGGTTTGAATACAATGACAAACAACAAGAAATTCATGGTAAAACGTTTAGACATTGGTCATACTTTTGCTCTAAAAGTGTAACTTGAGCCTTAAGATTTTTTAAGTCACAAAAGTAAAAAAAAATGAACGAATCTCTAACTGCTGATAAGACATGAGCCAGGACTCACCGAGAGCCACAGGACTGATATCTTTTCTTGAGAGCTCAGAAGTGAATAAAGAAAATCCAGGTGCAGGTTGCTGTCCCCTGCATGTGTCTCTTGTCCTGGGATGTCCTGACATTACCCTCAGATTGCATTAAACCTCCCAGTGCCTCCCCAGGGCTAGCCTGCTGCTCCCATCGTGCAGGTGACCAACTCACAGGGAGTTTGATCGGCACAGAAATTCCCACAGCAGGACAGGAGCTGGGCAGTGAAGGTGGGTTTGCCCCTACTCCTGGCTCCAGCTCACTCATGGGCTGTCAGATGGAGACCCTCATTTGAGCAAAGCAGCTGTGCCCTGATGGGGAAACCCCAAATCCAGCATCACTTCTGCTTCCTTATCCCTTCAGCAGCATCACCCAGAGCACCACTCTGCACACTCGGATCTGCCCGTGGACCAGCTCCACATTTCCGTGCCGTGGCTCTTCACTGCTGGTTCTGTCACTTTATTTCTCTTTTTCTTCCCCCCACCCATGAGTTTCTAGAAGTTAAGGGAGCTTTCAATCCCTGAATGGGGTGCAGCGAGCTGCAGAGCAGGGAAGCAGGGATGGATGGACAAGAGTAGGCAAAGGGATGGTACAGGATGTGATGTGTGAAGAACTGCTGGAAGGGGGTGTGGGAGGGCTGGGGAGGAGGCAGGGCTGGCACATTCGGGGAAGGTATTTTTATTTTTTGTGCTGATGACAAGAAACAAACAGGCAATTCTTATTGCAATGGATTTTTTTTTCTCTACTGATCCCTCTTTTCCTATGGGAAAAAAGGAAGGGAAGAGAAGGGAAAGAGGAGGGATGGCAGGAGGGAAAGAAAATAGGAGAGATGTGGCTGTCACTGAGAAATGGGAGTAATTAGGGAAAAGTAATCAAAGAGGAAAAAAACCATGTTTTCCTTGGGAAGAGAATAATTGTGCTCACCGTGAACATCCCAGCAGTGCTACAGTGTGGACAAGGAGCAGCTGAGCCTTGCAGGGATCCACAGGGAGCCCTGCTGGGCTGGGATCACACTGGGACCAGGATCTGGGGATGTGGGGAAAGCAGGGGAGGAGCAGAGATGTGCTGTGGATCAGTGGTGAGGTGGGTGCCCGCTGGGTTAAGGAGCTGCTGGGAATAAATGAGATCTCAGAGTGGATTTGGCAGAACATTTTTGACAGAAACAAAGGGCGCTCAAGGTCAGAGCCCAGGAACCTCCAACACAGCACAAATGTCTTTCTGTAAATATTGGATAGCAGCCAGGAGGGCTGGGGGTGCCTCTGCTTATCAGGTGGGACAGTGCTGGGTAGGGGCAGCCAGGAGCCCCTGACTGGGGGGACAGCAGTGCCCAGAGCCCCCAGCACTGCTCCAGGACCCCAAAACTGTGCTGCCCCAAGCCTGGTCACAGGATGCAGCTGCACACTCCAAAAAAGCGGCCACCCCGCTCCCTCCTGCTCTGCCGTGGCCAGGGGCAGTGTGGGCACAGCCGTGCATTTCTGCACATGGGAGGCATCATTTTGGGCATGTGGCTGCTCTTGTGAGCCAGCACGAGCTTTGTAGGTGTACAGAGTTGGTTGGAGAGACTGACACCTCTCCCTTGTGTCTGCGTCTTCCCATTGCTTCTCACGATGAGAGATCTTTGTGACTCCTTTAAAGGCACCAACATTTCCTTCAGCCCACTGGGATGACTCTTTTCTGCTCACAGCAAGCTGGTGCAAGGGCAGAGAGGCTTCAGCCACAGCCTGAAAGGTTTCGTTTCAGCTTGTTGAGTGGAACGAAATTATTTGAAAAATATTTAAAATCCTCCGAGGCAAAAAAGAATATCCACAGTGTAAAATGTCACATTTCCAGTGAGCTGTGGGACCTGTTTGGGTAGAGGTGAGAGAGTAAAATGGTAAATGGGGGTGAATTGTAGAAGCAAGGTGAGTGCCACCCTGAAATTCCAGAAGTTTTCAGCTGACTTTGAAGAGCTGCTTCCCAACACAACGGGGCTTTGGTGTGGAACAGAGAGGAGAGCAGTGAAACAAAGCAGCAGTAACCCAGCTGCCTGTGTCCCACGTGAGAAAGGGAAAAGTCGCCCTTTCCCAGAGCTGGGATGTGCATTCCCAAGATGCTGCAGGGCTCCAAGGACGAGAATCCCCTCTGGTGATTCTGGCTCGAGGGTGGCTGTTCTGCAGGGAGGTGGCAAGGCCAGAACCCAGGTTGCTCCAAACCCCATCCAGCCTGGCCTGAGACACTTCCAGGGATGGGGCAGCCACGCTCTGGGCAACCTGTGGCAGTTTTTACCATCCTCATCATAAAAAACTTGTTATGTCAATTAAATATTGTCACAAAAGCCAAGTGAGCTGTGCCAGTCTTTCCTGCAGGCTGCTGGAAATCCATGATCCCGGCAGGCAGAACAGTTTACGTGCTGTGGGCAAATACTTCCGATGCATCAATATTTCAATAATTGTGAATCACTGCCTGTTAAAATAAGTTATTTAAAATAATCCATATCCCAGTGCAGTGTACAGGCAGCGTTGCCCTTCAAAGCAAGTTCACGCTCTTCAGAAGAGCCTTTATAAATAAATAAACCAGCAAGAGTCTTGGTCGGGTCACCAGCAGCAAAAACTTCCCCAAGTTCCCCTTGTTTCAGTCCTGGATAAGTTTTCACTGGCAATTTTGTGTTGTGAGCTTTAAGGTTTTGACTAATTCGGCTTTCTGCTTATTAATGGTTCAGTATTTAAAAACTAAACTCCCAAACATGAGGTGGAAAATAGTTATAACACAACCCTACATGAAGGGTTCTTTGTATTAAGCAGAGCCCTGTTTGCAATTCCCGGCTAGTGTTTTTCTCAGAGGCAATAAATGAAAGAAATATGTCTTTTTAAATTTTATAAAACTCAGAAAAATGGTTTTAAACAGCTTTTCTTCACCTCCTATAATTATTTATTTTCAAACAGTCCTTCAGGGTAATGTTCCGTTTTCTTATTTCACACTCCTTTTTCTCATAAATGAACCATCACTTCAATAAATCATTATGAAAACAGAGACTAACACAAACCCTGAAAGGTTGAAAGATTTATGTAACACATTTATGTTTTCCATTTTCTCATTCTGGTACTCCACTGCTAAAGCTAAGCTAATAAAAGCTGCTATTAATATTTCTTGTTGCCTGGCAACCACAGAGAGGGAGTAATAGCTTTAGCTAGAAAAATAGATGACCGATAAGGAAAAATTCAATTCTTTTATTATCTCAAGGGAAAATGGGCTTTTACTGGAACATTATGATGTACGAGTGTGAAGTTGAATACAAAGGATATTTTTTCAGTTGTTTTTCTATTTTTAATGAACATTATTTTACCTTCACAAACTCGTTTAATGCATTTGCCCCACCTACTTGCAAGCTTAATTTAGCAACACCCACACGCGCTTCTGGCTTTAAGTATCTGTTGGCATTTTTGCTTGGAAGCCCCTTCCCTCCGCGCCTCCCCCCGGGCTGGAGGGCTCCGTCATAAAATTTCACTCCAGGTCGGAAGCTGGGAGACAAGATTCCCAATCAAAGGGTAAATTGTTCTCATGTGTGCTCAAAGCTTGCTTTCTCAGAGGAAGGGGCTTGTGTGGAGAGGGGTTTTCTGAAGTTTTAGGTGTCGTGGCTGGGCTGTCTGTGCTCAGGGAGAGCAGGAGCGACTGCTGGTGCCGGAGGTACGAGTGCAGAGCTGCTGCCTGTGGGCAGAAGTGTGGATGGATCCCTCTGGGAATACCAAGGCTGGGGATGAACAGATCAAAAACAGCCCTGGCAGAAGGACTTGGGGGTGCTGGTGGATGAGAGCTGGACGTGCCCCGGCCGTGTGTGTACCCAGAAACCCCCCATGCCCTGGGCTGATCCCCCACTATGGGCAGAAGGGGAGGGGGGGATTCTGCCCCTCTGCCCTGCTCAGGTCAGACCCCACCTGCAGAGCTGCCCCAGCCCTGGGGCCCAGCACAGGAAGCTGCTGGAGCGAGTCCAGAGGAGGCCACAGAGATGCTCCAAGGCTGGAGCCCCTCTGCTCTGGAGCCAGCCTGGGAGAGCCGGGGGTGCTCACCTGGAGGAGAGAAGGCTCCAGGGAGACCTCAGAGCCTCTTCCAGAGCCTAAAGGGGCCTATAAAAAAAAAGGGGACAGACTTATTAGCAGGGCCTGTAGCAATGGGACAAGTGGGAATGGTTTCAAACCAACAGAGAGTTGGTTTAAATTAGATATAAGGAAGAAGTATTTTACAATGAGGGTGGTAGAACCCTGGCACAGGGTGCCCAGAGAAGCTGTGGCTGCCCCATCCCTGGGAATGTCCAAGGCCAGGACGGATGGGGCTTGGAGCAGCCTGGGACAGTGGGAGGTGTCCCAGCCCATGGCAGGGGATTGGACTAGATGGCCTTTAAAGGTCCATTCCAACCCGAACAATTCTACAACTCTATGAATACAGGTCCTCCTCTGTGGGAGAGGTCCTTCCTGAGTTTCCTGTCATCCTGAACACCAGCAGAAGCTCTCTGTGGAGCAGCAGCCCCCCTTTTCACATGGGTGAAGCAGCTTCTGAGCAGTCCCTTGCCAAGCACTGCTGTGAGAGGACTGGGGTGATGTGGGTCACTCTCAGGACCCAGCTCTGTGAGTGCTCAGAGGACAGCAGAGCTCGTGAGGACTGGGCTGTGCCTGAGAGGAGTGAACCTCAGGAACCAGTATGGTTGTGTGGCTGTTCTTTAGGTTCACCCATGGGTATCCCATTTCTGAGACATGAGTAACTAGGGTGTCATGATACACTTTTCTCACAAGGGAACTGCTGTGACAGCTGAGAAGCAAAGCAGATGTGGGCTTTGGTTAATAATGAAAGAATTTCTCCCTGAACAAGGGAGAGGAAGAAGACAAGGTGTCACTTGGTCTGCCAGGCCTGGAAGAGGGTGACTGTCACCTGCCAGGGTGGGAATCTCACATGGGAATCTTCCTTTTTTCCTGAAAACCTGTAGCTTCCTCATAGCCACCTCCCTGCAGGAGACCTGAGGTTCCAACCCGAACCATTCCAGGAATCTATGTCCCAGAGCAAGAGGATGCAGGAGAGCATTCAGATGTGCCCTTACCCACAGCACCACATTGTACTGCGCTGGAAGGGCACTGCACAGTGGACCTCTGTGTGTGTGTGTGTAAGTCTGGCTGCAGAATTGTCTCTGCTGCCTGTGCCTCGTTTGGTTTTCGGCTGCAAACGGAGTCCTTATCTCCCACTACTCATCTCTTGGCCACCCTGGACAGGCCTGTGCCCAGTGGGCTCCAGGCACTGCTGAGCCCTGGCACACACTGTCCCTGCAGTCCCCTGTGTTCTCCTGGCAGCTCCCAAGGCCCTCCACACAAACATTCCCCTGCCAGCAGCCCTGGCACAAGCTGCAGAGCCCCAGGAAGGTTCAGCACAGACCATTTCACCATCTCATGGGCGCTGGCCACCAACAAGCAAAACCTGAGCCACACCTGAGTCCCCTGAAGGCCACCCTGGGACCCTGATCTCATCCCACAGAGCCCTGGGAGAACAAGGAACACAAGGAGCCTCTTCAGAGTCTGTTCCTTGGGCCTGCTCCTGAGAGCGACTCTGGAGGGAGAGAGAAGCCTTCCTTCCTGCCTCCTCCTCTTCACTTTTAACTATTCCATGGAAATTTATCCTCCTAAGCATTCCTTTCCTCTCCTTGAGCTGGTCACTGTCTCTCTGATAAACCAGTACCTTCGGGACAGTCCCAGTAGTGACAGCCTCCTTATCAGCCATACAATCCTCGGGGAGCACGCAGGCAGATCCCGGAGCAGATCCCGAGTGAGGCGGTCCCTGTTGTCGGTGCTGAGCCTGCCTCAGGTGCCATTAAGCGCCGGTGGCACAATTTGCTTTGCTTTTACAGCACTTTCAGATAGCACCGACTGCACTTAAGCCCGCGCTTAAGCAAACCCGCGCGCGGCTCTAATCAGCGCGGTTTGCGTGAGGCTGGGGAGGAGGAGGAGGAGG
>VXBT01003358.1:266028-288708 GCA_013400235.1 Oriolus oriolus | reverse complement strand
AGGAGGAGGAGGAGGAGGAGGAGGAGGAGGAGGAGGAGGCTCGCTGCGAGCAGCGCGTGGGTATCAGCGGTGTAATTAAAATATCAATTACGCCGTGTTGACAGCGTGCCAAATCACTGCCTCTCGTGTGCGCGCTAAACTTAATCACTCCGAAGCCTCCTCAGCGGAGCCGCCGCGGTCGTGGTGCCAAACACAACACGAACCCGGCGCTCGCTAAAGCGCGGCTGAGATATTACTTTGTGTAATGGTGCCACGCTCCAGAGCTGGTATCGTGTTCTGGAAATTATCTTTTAATGTACAATTTGTATTGCTGAGAAATGTCACTTACTTTGCGGAACGTCTCGCCGGCATAAAGCCTAAGATTTATTCCTGTCATTCTTTTGTCTCCTCTGCCACGTTGATAATAAGGAGTCTACTTTATGTGCGTAATGCCTGTGTCAGTTTTGAAATTTGGGGTTTCGTAAACGACAGTGGTATAAATAAAACATGATATAAATTAAAAATACAGTGGAAAATAAATTCTCTGAATTACGGGGGCAGATGAGATGAATGCAGCATGAAGGAGGTTTTTAGAACAATATCAAATAACTCCAGCAAATATGTTTAAGGGATGGGATGGATCTTTTTTAAGACCTGATACTGATCTCAAATGTGTTTGTCTCTAGTGCAGAGACATGCAGGTGGATGCCTGTTCTTAGCCCAGTTTTAACCCTTTAGATTTAGGCTGTGTCCATCCTTGGGGTGAAATTTTTTTCTCCTTCTTAGCAAAAAATCCCACTTCAGCAACTTTCCTGGGTGAGGTTAAAAATCCATTTTGCGTGCATCAAAAAAATCCTGCAGATGAGAACATGCTGTGCAAAATGAACTAGAGACTTGGAAGAGAATTTCTTTGGTGTCTGGGATGTGGCTTTAGGGAAAGTGTGCCCCAGCATGGGCAATTCCCCATTTCCTGGTGGAGGATTTGTCACCTCAGCCCCAGGAGCTGGGTTTGGTGCCTGGATGCTTCTTGGGCTCTGCTGTACTGTGGCATCATCCTTGCCATCTTCTTCCTCCCTACCATAATTTTTAAAAACACAGGAATTATGTCAAAATTGGCATGGGGAAAGATAAAAAAATTGAACAGATATATAATGGTCAGAAAGTGTTGGGATTACCCTTGTCCATGCTGACTAATCTGGGGCATTGTGAAATGTTTTGCCTTTAGTTGCAGCATGAGGTAAATGATGCCAGATCGTCTCTGCTTAAAGGTTGGTTGTCTTTGGTGCAACAGTTTTAGGTGTGTTTGAACCTCAGGGATCCCAGTCCCTTTGGGAACAGTAGGTAAAGTTAAGAGTGATGTGTTTCCAGGGTCTCTCTGCTATCCAAGAACTGGGTTTATTCAGCAGCCGGGGCTGTGTGTGTGTGCCAGCACTGCAAAACGTTCACGTGAGAGCTGCAAGCAGGATCTTCCTCCTTCCTCAAAGTGCTGGACAGGGCTTGGAGCAGCCTGGGCTAGTGGAAGGAGAGTGGCAGGAGAGTGGAACTAGATGAGCTTTAAGGTCCCTTCCAACCCAAACCATTCTGTGATTCCTTTGCTTCTCGCTGAATGTACTCAGCCTTCTCTCAGCTGATTAACCAGAAGCTGCTTCACCCTCCCTAAAATGCTGCCTTTGTGCCTTACTTTGTGCATGTGACCCAGTGGTGCAGGTCATCCGAGGACTTGTTTTTGTTTGGGTCACACACAGGAAAACAGAGGCATTTCCAGGCAGGAATAATCCCCAAGGCACGTGTCTCTGCACCTTCTCCTGCATCCCATTCCTGCTCCCCGGCTGTGCCAACAAAGCTGAGCTTTCATTGCCGCCTCTGGACTGACAGCAAGGGCCTAAGGTGAGGAAAGGAAGGTGGTTTTGCCAAAGAGATGGAGCTCCCTGCAGCCTCCTGGAGCTTGCACCACATGCCCACCTCGTTTGCTGTCCCTTCTGCCCCATGCTTCTCCCCTCTTTTCTCATTTCCACAGGAGTAACGAGATGTGGTGGCTGTGGGCCTGTGCCAATGCAAACAGCCTCCAAGAGACAAGTGAAGGGTTTTAATTTTCATCACAACCTCTGCCCACACCATCGAGTGTTCACGTTCCCATGTGCGTTCACACCGCACATTGTAATGCGACATAAAGTCTCCTTTGAAGTGCAGCAGGCAGCTGTAAATAGAACAATTTTCTGCCACTTTTTAACCAGCATCACCTCTGATACAAGAAAAACCAAAGTAGCATGTCTGGCAACTCTTTGCCATCCATCTTACGCATTTTGATCAATGTTGCAGCCCATCTTTAATTGCCCTTATCCCTTAGTTCAATCATATTTATCTCGTAGCTGTCACCGGCCTCCCCTTTGCATGTTACCAGGGTGCATTAACCTGCTCCAACAATTACTCACTGCCCCGGACAAGGAGGTGCTGTGTAACTTTGAGGTTCATTCCCAGTCACACTCGTGCTTTGCTTTCCATTGCTTTTCCAGAAGTTTCAGCCCCAAATGGCCTTGCAGTGACTGGTGTCCGTGCCATTCCCGTCCCGCCCGGGGCAGGAGAGCGCAAAGGGATGGAAATTTCCATGGCTTTTGTTTCAGCTGTAGAAGTTATGATGACTGTTCACTGCTGTAGGTGTGTGCACGTTGAGTGAGTCTTTTTGTATTATTTAAATGGGAGCCGTTTTTAGAGGCAAATAACAGAAAGTGCTTACAATAAAAATAATGGGCTGTAACAGGCTTTGTTACGCAATGAGGAGATCAAAGAGCCACAGCAGCCACTCGGCTGAGTGCTGGAGTGACAGGAGGAATGGTCCCTAATTGGTGGGTAAGATTTCCTCAGCTGGTAAATAGAAATGGTAATCCCAGCCCTTTCAGAGGAGTTTTCCCCTGCCAGAGGCCTCGGCAGGGTTTGCTGTGACTGTGAGTGATGGTGCAGAGCAAGGGAGAACACAAACAGCAATCCTGAGGCAGATTTCCCTTTCTTCAACAAACACTCCTGATCTCCACCTGCATTTTGGGTGTGAATCTGGGAAGGTCCAGCTGCCAAATTCAGACCCCACCCCAGAAGACTGAAAGCTCTGAATGTGAGAAGCACACCCTGGGAAAAGCTCCGGCAGCCCCTGCTTCTGAGTGGTACAGGCTGAAACCACTCCACATCCCCGTAGCCCCGAGAAATCAAAGTTACCTTTTAAATGAAGAGTGCTACTTGAGTCCTGCCTCTGTGAAGAGGTGTGGGATGCAATGTCAAGAGAAATTATAATGATTGCTACAGATGCAGCTTGTCACAGAAAGAGAAAAATGTTTCTGCGTCTGACGCATGGCAGCGAGCCAGTTGGTAATGCTATATGTCCGAGTGTTTCACTCGGGCTCTGCTGGCTGGAAAGCATTCCTTAATGCTCTGCCTGGCTGTTACATTTGTCTCCCAGCGCTGCAGAATCCCATTAGGAACCTCCCGTTTACACCACGGAAATTGTTTGGTCTCTGCTGGGGGCGGCGCGAGGGAGGGCGCCGGGTATTGCCGCAATCCTTCAACATCCGCGGGAATTGCCGGCGTTATATTTCTCACTTATCCCTGCTGAGGTGGGCATTCCTCATCAGGGATCGAGCTGTCCTGGAACCTGCAGCCGGCAAGTGTAGGATACCAGGGTGCTGTTGGAGGGAGTGGGATCTGCTCCCTTTCCCAGGGCTGGCCCCGATGTCCTTTTTTCCGGAGCCTGGGTATTAATTTGGAGTTAAAAGAGTCCAAAGGTGGGTATGTAGTGGCCAACATGGGCAGTCCCATCCCACCAGGGCTGTGTTGGACATGGCTGCCTGCAGTAATCACGCATGGGCAGGGACTCTGCACACACGGTGGAAAAGGTGCAGAGCCTTTATTGCACATCAGAAATTCCCTTAAATGCCAGTACCTACAGGATATCACATCATATAAACAGGAAAGATGTTCACCTCAGTGTCCCCCAATCACCTGGAGTATTTCCCAGACATTGCCTATTATGGTAAAAGGTAAACAATACCTTACAAGGTCAGAAACTGCAATTATCACATCTCATAGGTCCGACACTGTCCAGAAACCCACAATGCTCTCTCAGCCCATCCCCGGTGACCTGGCTGTAATCCCAGGGTCACCTCCGGGTCTGAGAACGAGGGTCTCTCCCCAGCCCTCAGGGTCTAGCTCTCTTCCAGCACACAGTGCCCCCCAACAGTTGCCCCCCATGGATACCTGTCTGGTCCCTGTGGAAATGGGCAGCAGGGCAAGTAGAGCTGATGGAAGTGGCAAACTGGGAGGAACATTCCTTTTCCTTGTGCTCCTCCTGAGGCAGAGGTGGATGAAATCAGGGCAATTTGAGGTGCTGCCACAAAAAAAAGGGACTAGCAAAGTGTCAGGGAGTGGCTGCCCTGACCCAGGACATTTTCTGTAAAGGAGAAGTGGTTTTTGCCAATCTCTTCCACTCTTGATGTTATTTGGCAAACACTAGAAAAAGCAATGATTAAAGACTCATGCACCTCATGATTTGTGGGGGTCTCTCAAGGTTTTGTCATGACCCTGGATGCTCTGTTGTTTATGCTTTTGTATTAACGATGCTGAATGTAGGCAGTGAGGGATAAAACTGGAGGGTGACACAAAGAAATTGGACATATTTGGGACAGGAGAAAGGAAATTCACAGAGATGTAAGCATAGGAGGGAAATGGACTGCAAGATTGCAAAGGCAGTTTGTTCAGCATTGATAAATGTGGAATTAATGCATGTTGAGGAGAAAAATATTCACTATTCATAAAGCTTGCAGTGCTCTGGATTGACTGCCAGAAAGCACCTCAAAAAACCTTGTGCAGGGATGAGGGGTTAGAGGACAGGATAAACTCATGGAAGGGGGTGGTTTGGAGAGTTGTACACTCTGTTCTGTTCTGGTCATCCCATCTCAGGCAAGAGGGAGGAAAAGAAGAGGCTCAAAGAATAGAAACAGAAATGATTATGGGTATGAAAAGATCCTCTGTGATGGCAGATGCTCAGTTTAAGAAGGAGGCAAATAAAATGATTGAAAGTATAAAAGTGCATGGAATACACAAGTGAGAGCAGCTACATCAGGAAACTTCGTGGGAATTGAGATTTGGAATATCAGAGCAACAAAAGGGAATACTTTTGTCCGCACAGGAGAGGATAAGCTCTGTGACTTGCTGAGAGTGAGGGCAAAAATGAAAATGCCAAAAAGATGTTTTTAAAATGCTTATGGATCTGCCAAAAGCATGGGGAGTTGCTGTAGTAGATGTTAAAATGTGTGTTGGTGTAGAGGTGGAGGTAGTTGTTACATGTGGTAAATTCAAAGCTGATTTCTGGCTGGAATTAATGTGAAGCTGGGAGCATCAGGTCCCATCTCTCCTGTATCATGTCTCATTCCAGAAGGGAAGGTGTGGTGGAATGGGACCATCTCTGCTTTGGGCCCCTGGGAGCAGTTTACACATACTGATGTTGCCATAGAACATTGTTAAAAACCAGTGACTGAATCAGCTCTGACTCCACTGTCACACAGAAATGCAAGCAATATCTCATTTCCCTCTGCATCCAAACCCTGGATCCTCTTCTCCTTGACAGGGCAGGGATGGAGATTTGGGCACATTCCCAAATTAAACCTCGTAGCATTAATAACTCCTTATTACTCAAAACATTTTGAATATATCTCATCAACACCACCTTCTGTAACGTAAAGAGGTCTGTCCCAGTACCTTTTTTCCAATTCCTGCTGCTGCCACCCCCTTGGGACAGAGCAGCCTTTGCAAACCACCTCTTTGAACGTGCGCTTTCCACATGGGCTTGGTTTGCACGTGCAGGACTGGTGTCTGGAAGAGCCCAGCTCCAGTTGTTAGCACAGGTTTTGTGCTCTTGGTGCAAAACATCCATCTGCCACTGCCAACCCACCTGCTCCACCACAGAAGGTTCCTGCCCGGTGCTGGAGACAATCCCGCACACAGCTCCAAGTTTCACGCTGGTTGGGCTTTTTTGTGGCACGTTTCCAGTTCTAAATCAGTTCTCTGTGTCTGTCCCAGAGACTCTCGGATTATTTCAGCCTGTGTTTTTTAGCAGCAGTCTACAGACAGTTGGCCATCTGGTTGGCACTGATCTGGGGGAGGAGGAGGCACGTCTACCTGCAGGAAAATCACTTCCCTTGCAAAATGAGTTCTGTCAACTTTCATGTTCCTGTTGAGCTGAACCGAGAACACCCAGTTCTGGTGAGAGAAGAAAATGGGATAGCTGGGACACAGTCCCTGCCCAGCTGTCCCCCGCACAACCCAAACCTGCTATCAGCAACTCAAGTTGAGCTTTTGCTCTGATTTCCATGTCTTGGCACCTCAGTGAGGTGGAAGGTACCTGAGCCCTCACCCAGCATGGCAAGGCAGGTCACTGCTCAGCCTCCACAGCCAGCTGGGGTCGGACTGGTCGGTAGTGTGGGCTAGTTCTCTCTTTTGGGAAATCCATTCCTCTTTAAGCTTATGTTTCATGGTGCCACAGGGTGGGATTCTTGGGGTTGTCCTATGCAGTGCCGGGAGTTGGACTTCAGTGATCCTTGTGGCTCCCTTCCAGCTCAGGATGTTCTGGGATAGGATTTGTGGCTCCCACAGCCTCACTCCCCTTACAGCTGCCCCATAAGAAAATACATTGGCGTTGTTTTTCCTGTAAGAGAGCTGAGGGCACAGTTAGGCCCCTGTGTGGGATGTGGGAGGTGAAAGGTCCAGAAATAAACCACACTGTGCAGCTCAGAGTTTCTGTGGATATTGAGCAAATACTTGCTGGTGACAGAATTGTCTTCATGGCCCAAGAAGTTACTCCAGGGCTCTCCTGGGGTGTCTTAGATGCCAGGCAGCTGTAAGTGAAGAAGAAGGTTAATTTTAAGGCCTCCACGCTGCAGGCTGAAGGGTAAGAAGGTCTGTACTTATGGGTCCTCCTATTGCCTCCACCCCATCAGCTCGCTGAGAGGACCCAGCACTTCTTGCTCAGCTTTGTCTCCTCAGGGGATTCATTTCTTATTCATCATCTGCCTGTTCCACCAGAATTTCAGCCCCTTCATGGAGGCCAGGAGATGTTCTACAGCACCTGCAGAGAATCCGAGAGTTGTCCTAAGAATTAAACCCAAACAGCAGAGGCCAAGACAGAAAAAAAAGGAGGTTAAATCCTTCCAGCAAAGTAAATACTGAACTGGCAGAGTCCTGGTTGTGCCAGGAATCCCTACAAACTGTTCCAAGAATATCACAAGGCGGATTAGACATCCCTGTCCCACCTGGGGTACGGCTGATTTCAAAAGTCCTTCTTTTATAATCGAGCATATGTAGTTCTGCCGTGGCCATGCTGGTTTACAAGGCACAAATCCAGTTCCTGGAGGGCTGGAAGCCAAAGTTCAGCACGGAGTATTCTGCCCTGGTGAGGAGGTTGTATTGATGCCAAGTGGAAGAGCAATTCCACTGCTGATTCCCGGGATGCGTGTGCAGCTAAGCAGCACGAGGTGAACATTTCCCCCGCTAACCCCGTGGCTACTCGTTTTACAGTCAAGAGCTGTAACATCAAGCTGGTTGTGGAAGGGCTCCTGTGTGGAATTCTGCCAGCAAGTCCAGCAAGTGGGACTTGTTTTAAATGTGGTTTTTCTCTGGCTTCTCACAGTCGCTGAGCATTGATGAAATGCGACCTGATAGAGCCTCCCTGATGTGGATTTCCAAAGAATTTTGATGGGAAAGAGCCTGGATCTGCTAGGATGACACAGAGTTGCGTTCCCGAGCTCCTTGCACATGCAAGGGGTGGTTTGTGTGTGCCTGTCTGCACTGTTGTGCACTGATTTCAGGCCTGCACAGGAGAACTTCTCCCTGTGCCAATCCTGCCTTTTGATTTTATGCTTTGCATCTTACGCCTCAAAAATCCAGGACTAAATTGAGGCCCCTTCGACAGTTTGGGTTTCCTGATCCATGAGGGTTGATGGGAGCTGGAATTCTCCTGAGTGACAGTTTGCTTCATTCCCTTTTGCTTTGCTTTCTCACTGAAGTAGAAAAGTCATATACAGTACAATGACTTTAGTGCAGTCAGCAGCAATTCAGCCATGCTGATTTATTTGAGCCATTCACCGAGAAGTCCTGCCCTGCTCTGGAAGCGCTGGTGCCCGTGAATTTCATGTTGATTTTTACTCTTGCCCGTGAGTGGTCAAAGGTTTTAGTTATTACAACCAGATTTTTTTCCTGTTGTGTTCCCTGGGTGATGCTGAACTCGGTTGACCAGCTGTCCTGGGAGGACGCATGGGTGGAAGTGGATCTGGCTGGAGGTTACTGCAATTTGGGAGTGGGGTTCTTGCAATGACTTTAAATCATGTTCCATTGTATTTACATTCCTGCAGTGCTCGTGGTGTTGTTGCCACATGATCACTATAAATAGGTGTGAGGAAACAATCAGTAACATTTTTAGCACCTGATCGATCACTTGGCACACCCAGATGCCGTGTACACCATGAATTATACTAACTGGACCTCAGTCATAGCTCACATTGAGGGTTCACCGGGGACAAATTAGAGGGATAACTGCAATTATGGCTGTAGCAAGATGGCTTCTTTGTAGTCCATCATCTACAGTAATTTAAAAACATGGATCATTAAAATCAATACATATTGCAACCAGACCTTGGGAGCTTGATTCTCCCTCGCACAGACGTGTCAGTCATGTCAAAGCTGGGAGCCAAAGTCACAGGACACTGCATTTTCTCAGGGAAGGTTGGACTTACTCCTTCCTGTAAGAAACCTTTTCCTACGTCGCTTCTTCCCTGTGTTTATCACTGAATAGGAATGCAAGTATTTCATACAATCATAGAATCATTTCGGTTGGAAAAGACCTCTGAGATCAAGTCCAGTCATTAACCTGATGCTGCCGTGCCCACCACTAACCCATGTCCCAAAGCACCACATCTACATGGGGTTTGAACACTTCCAGGGATAGCGATTCCAGCATTTCCCTGGACAGCTTGTTCTGATGCTTGACCACCCTTTCAGTGAAGAAATTCTTCCTACTGTCCAACCTGTACCTCCCCTCGTGCTTGAGGATGTTTCTTCACCATGGGGAAACGAGGCCACCTGGTCACTGTAGATTTAGGTGACTTCTTCAGTGCCACAAAAACTAGGAACATAGAGGAAAGAAGGAGAAATCCCCTGCCCTGATGGAGATTGGGCCAGAGGCAGTGAATACAGACAGGGCCCTTCTTGAGTTATGAAAAGTCTCTAAGAGATAACAGCTTACAGAGTCCTTAGAAAAAAAATCTCACTGAAAAAACCCAGGTTTTTCAGCCAAAGCCAAGAATAAGATTCCCAAGTGCAGCGCAGTGTCAGTGTTGACTGTGGACTATAAAAATACTGAGTACTGAGCACTGAGCCTGGGTATTTCATTAGAAACATTCCAAAGGTGTAAACATCACATTAACAAGCCAGCTTTGTGGAGTGATGCCCAGGGTGGGCCTGAATGAGTCCCCTGGGTTTCTTTCAGAGCAAGAAGCTCTCCTGGAGTGTGATTCACTGAACTGTCTGAAACACCTTCCCTGGGATGAAGCAAATGTCTCTGCAGGGATTCGAGGAGGACCAGACCCCCAGCTCAGACTCATTAACCCCCACTTTGGGTGTCTGGGTTTGCACACATGGTAATTTTTCCAGGAAGAGTTTCATGTTGGAAGTGAAGCTTAGTAAAAAAATTCACATTCTGTCTTTGCAGCATGCTGAAGAGACATGAGGAGACATGAACATGGCAAGGAGCAGCTGGAGCTGGGAGTGAAATCCTGGTCCTCAGGAGGCAAGGCAGTGATGGGGTGGGATGAGCAGGAGCTGAAGTGCAGGAGGGAAGGGGCTGAAGGGACAGAGGATAGCTGTGATTTGCAACCTCTTCACCTGATACACAAGGAAGGAACTTCATAGAATCATGGAAAATCAGGACAACATTTGCCAGGTTCCAGTCAGCTGGCATCTCTCTGGGTTCCCAAGACTTCTCAAAAATCATTGAGAGAGGTTTTGTGATGACATCAGCAGCTCTTTGGGGATTCTCCCACGAATTTCACCAGGCCCCATGGGTTTGTAGGGATCAAGCTGGAGCAGCAGATCCTGCACAATTCAGGATCAGCTGGGAGCTGATCATTCTCACAGTCCTGATCCTCCAGCTCCGGGCGCTGAGACCCCCTTGGTCCATCATCTGTGTTGAAGGCAGAGGCAAAGAACGCATTAAACACCTCTGTGGCTGTATTAGCAGGGACCAAAGGATGCAGCAGCACAGAAATCCAGCGAGAGAATGAATCATTTATTAATTTACAATACCATTTATATATCCTAGTTGCATAAAACCACTGGACAGTGTTCACAATTCTCCCAGGGTGATTGGCTAAAGTCCTAGACGCCCACTTTAAACTATTTGTTCAATGTACCATAAACAGAACTTAACAGAAACACCAGATGTGAATGCTATTTACAAAACCTATCTTACTGTTTTCATAACTTGCGTGGTAAAGGAAAAATTCTCGCAAAATTAATGCAAGAAGCTGAGAAATTCTCCTGCTAACAGCATTTCAGTATCCACACACCTCTGCCTTGTCCGTGTCCCTGTTTGTGAGGGGACATCATCACCCCCACCCTGGAATCCACTGATGTTATTTCTACCCTGCCTTTTGCCATGAATACATTTGAGGAATCTTGGCAGGATTCCTGCTGGTGTCACACGAAGGGACGTTCCTTGGTGCACCACCCCCTGCAGCATCGACTGCAAAGGCAGAGCAGCAGGACGCAGCCCTGCAGCTGTGCAGCAAGGGACGTTTCCTGTCTTCTCCTCATGTTTCTGAAGGGTTGGGACACCCAAGAGCCTTGTCTGCACCACAGTGCTGCAGCCCAGCCCTGGCTGGGTGAGCTGTGTGTTCCAGGTGTGCCTGCAACTGTGCATCGATCCCATCCGGCTGAGGGAGGATGGTAAAGGGAAACACTGACACTGGTGCTGGCTAAAATGCCAATAACAAAATTATTCCATGGATCAGGAGTTTCCTTCCCACTTTCTCCCACATTTAAAACCTGCCAAATTTTACTTCCAATGGACTGTCCGTCCTGCCTCTGTGGATTCTTGTTCTGGGGTGGAGGCAGCTGTTGGAGCCATCAGTCTCACTTGGGCCACGAGATGAGGAGATCCAAAGGGGGCACCAGTCATGACCCACCCCATTTAGGGTGCTGGATACACGGATTTACCCACTCCCAATCCTCAGGGCTTCAAGCTGAGCCAAGTGGCTTTTCCCAGTGTATGTGAGTGCAAATTGCAAGGCTGGGTGAATTATGGCAGAGCCTGGAGGAGCTCAGCCACCTCTCCCTTTCTCAGGGAAGCAGGACGAGCCCTGGATCTGGGAGCATAAAGGAAAACGTGTCTGAATCATGCATTGACATCACCAGGAGCGCTGCAGCTCTCTGACTCACGTCAGAGCTGGATTGATATGGTTACAGGAGAGTGCGTGGCTTTTAGTATTCTGGGAGAGCTGCTACTGTGGCAGGGAAAATTATTCACGGATCAAAAAAAAAGAAAGGCATTAGCTGTGCAGAGTGTCAGGATTGCCTGCGTTCCACCGCGAGGCTGAAACGAGATGCCAGCTGTGGTACACGAGAAACAGCTGGAGGAAACACCAACAAAAATGCACAGATTAGTCTTGAAAGACCCTTGCAGTTGAAGCCAAGGTATCACTTACTAATTTATGGGGAAGTACAGCGGGTGCAGAGCCCTGAGCTGGCTCACAGGCGGGTGATCTGGAACAAGAGGGATCACAGCAGAGGAGTGGAACTGTCAGATGCTTTCTGTCACTGGGAATAAAGGCTGAGGTGAACAGATGATCTGCCAGCCACAAAGCCGTAATTAAGAGATGCCAAAACAGCTTTTTGTCCTACGGGGTGGGGAAGAAAGCAATGCAAAGATCACAGAGGAGACGGTGGCTCCTGCCGTGCACACAGGGGAATAGAGGAGGGAATAATCCTCCCCATGAGGAATCGCATTCAGATTCCAGCCAGCAAATGCTGCACAGAGCGTTGAGTGCTGTGGTGGAGGAATATCATGGAAAAAGGAGCGGATACAGAATGACCTTAATGCCTGAAATCTTTTAGTAGGATCAGTGGCAGAGTGTTTGACAGGGTGAGTATTGCCAGTGGAGCCATGGGTGGTCAGCAACGACCTGTGTCCTCTGGTGGAAGTAAAACTGTGTCAAATACTTGCAGGTGTCTGGAGGAGGTACCACGAATGCATTTCAGGGTTAGGAACGTCCAGATACAGTGCTGTAGGAGAAGCACGTGTGGACCTTACTTTCCTTCAAACTGGGTCTGCAATCCTTCAGACGATCCCAAGCCGCAAAAAGGCCACAAATAACTTTACAGAAACATTGTTTCATTAAACTTCTGTGGTTTTGAAGTTGTTCGCACAGCTGAGCCATCGGTAATTAGTGTTTAAACACTCTGTGAATATTCGTTAGCTTTGCCAACCCTCCTGGAAGAGGAAAACCACTCCTAGCATCCAGGAGGGGTGGGGGGGTCAAGGCCCTCTGCAGGGATGTCTCCGTAGGGAGCTGGGAGCCGCTGGGGACACTCGGCCGGCTCTCCCTGGGCTCACCTGGGGACACAGGAGCTGCAGAGCAGCTCCTGGGCACCGCAGCCATCAGCCACACCTCCTGCTGGGATGAACTGCTTGGCCTTTGGTCTTTCCGTTCATCCACAGCCTAATGAGATTACCCCACACGACACGGGGACAGCGATATTACCCCCTGAGCAGGCCAGCAGGGTTTGTTGTGGCCGTGAGAAAGTCCTGGCCAGTGTTCGCTCCAGAAAAGAATCCATGCTTTTTCTGGAAATAAAGCAACGGCTGCTGTTGTTTCCCACCTGGCAGCTCCGATCTGAGAGGGTGGAAATCAGTGCACAGGAGGGCATATTTGAGTCTGGGGGGTTTTCCTGGACCCCACCGCAGTGCTGGGAACACTCCACAGCCCTGGGAGAGCCTGAACCTCCGATACCTTTGGTCTCATGCCACCAACCCTGTTTGCAGGGGAGGGAATACTCCCCCCCCGTTGGCAGGGGGGGAATATTTTAATTTCTAAACTCACCTCGTGTGTTGTGCGGTGCTGCTGAGAAGCCGCAGCCACCGAGTCCCACGATGTCATTTTTACAGTCTCTGGCCAGAGCGGGATCTCGCTTTGAAATGAAAACGTTCAGGCTTAAAATAGAAACCCACACAGAATTGTACAGCCTCGTGAGAATGACTGCTTAGGGCTGTTGCTAAAAATGCCCCATTAAAAGACTGTAAGGTGCTGCAGAGCCATCAGGCTGCCGCACGCAGGGATTTTATGGCGGCTGCGTTTTGTTTCCTAATTTTGACGGGCCAAAGGCTGGAGACCAGAGAGCAAATATTCAGAGTATCTCCAGTTATCTCTGCATTTCTGTGTCCTGTGCAGCGGGAGCAGGGCACAGCACAGCTGCTGGGATGCCAGCTCACACTCGGGGCCACCCCACAGGTGTCACCCCAGGATTTGACCTGGGTAGTCGGGGACGCTGCGGTGCCAAAGCTGTGACGTGGCCACACGTGCCAGGCTTTGAAATCCTGCCAGTCCATGTGTTCAAGGCAACCAGGAGGGAAAGGAGAGCCGCCAAATATTAATTATGACTTTTGAAGCTTTGCCTAATTACATTGTCTCTCTTAAGACAACAACACAAATATTTATGAGTGGGACTTTTTATTCTCATTGTAATCAGTGACATAAATAGGTAACACCTTTATAAAGAGTTAATAAAAATGTGTCAACACGAGCTCCAGCACAAACTATCGAGCAGTGTGCAGTAAAACATTCCAGTGTTTATTGTATTGATTGAATATTCATGAGGTGCCAATTTAAATTACAGTTCACAACTGTTGCTGTGTCTAATGAATAATTTAAACAAGTGTGGCCAAAGAGATTTCAACGCTGCATTAGCAAACTGCAAGGGATTAAGCAACAGAGAATTTATAATTAGCTTTGTATATCCTATAATAAATTCATTGGAAAGATGGTTTTAATTATCCCACATGTTAATTCAGAATTCAGTGCATTAATTTTCGATTGAAAAATAACCCTTTCTTCCCAGATAATATATTTGGCTTTTCTTCATCTTCTGCATCTCAAGAAGAGAGAATTCCAAGTATGGAATGGCTTAATTTTTGCAAATCTCATCCATCGTGACACAGCGTTTGTACCTGCCCATCTCGGGTCTGGAGCAATTCCTTTTTTCCATTTCCAGCTGGGGAAGCTGAGACCAGTGAGATCAAATCCCTTCCTCCAAGCTGGATCCAAGAATCCTTGCTGGAGCTTCCCCCACATCTACGTGCTGCTGTGCATCCTCTTTGATACACTCATGGCTACTTGGGCAATATCGTCTGTTCCTGGCAAACAAGTCTGGGAAAGTGATAAAAGCTTTTGGCAGTCGTCTCCTATAAGCAGCTTTAGGGTTTTGTTTCAGCAAGGAGAATATGTGTAGATAACAAGTGTAAACCCCAGAGTTCGAGCTGAGATTGCTGCATTCTTCAGTGCAGAACAGGGATGGTTTTGCCTCTGTCTGGCAAGTTTGTAAAGCGCTTTTTCTGAAGGAGATTGGCCCTTTTGCCCACAGGGACAGGGGCTGCAGGGTCTCTGCTATTTGTCCATATCCAGGGCAAGGAGGGCACCAGCCCTGTGCCTGTGAGGGGCTGGGGGCTGCACTGACAACGTGGCCTTGACCTCGGGTAACAAGGGGACAGCAAGGTCCTCAGCAGCAGAGAGGCCTGAGCTCCTTATCAGTTGATGCTCAGCCCTTAGAAAGTGTGAATATTTTTTGTGCTTTCTTCTCCACCTGCTCCCCCTAAGCCTTCCCTTCACCTTGCCGGTCATCTCTAAAGCCTCTTCGTATGTACAGACACAGCTGTAGCTCTTGCAGAACCTCAACACTTGTGCTGAAACTCCCTGGCCAGAAAAAACCTGGGAAGTATTCCAAGGAACATAAATCCTTACACCTCCGTGAAGCCGCCCATGCTCAAAGCTTGTCTGGGAAGCTTTGAGGATGTCTTGCGGTGCACGTCAGGGAGGAAAGCTCTTCCTTTCCAGGTGGTTTTGTTTAATTCCAGGGCAGCAGGTTAATGAGATCGCCAGGAT
The DNA here is from genome assembly GCA_013400235.1 of Oriolus oriolus. Lineage (NCBI taxonomy): Eukaryota > Metazoa > Chordata > Aves > Passeriformes > Corvidae > Oriolus > Oriolus oriolus. The sequence goes on along the minus strand of VXBT01003358.1, from coordinate 273,541 downwards.
ATGTGACTTGATCTGGAATGTAAACACGAGCCTGGCACGTGTCCTTGGTGTCTGATCAGATGGAAATGCAAATGCGGCGCCGAGCGTGGTGCGCCATCCAAAATGTTTTGGTGACACAACGTGCAAGACAAAATAACAATCAGTTTTTTAATTGAAATGTTTTCTGTTGCATTTGAGTCCTGCCATATCCATCTAATCAACAGCCTGGCACCGAGGGGGATGTGCCTGAGCCGGAGGTGGGAGCTCCTTCGGGAGCGTGGAACACCCAGGGCTGTCCCAGGAGCCACCGGCTGCGTTCAGACTTCCCCAAAGACCTTAATTGCTGCTTTAGTGCCTCTGTCTTCTGGGTGACTGGAGTTACTTAAGTTGATGAATGGAGAGCATGGCTGGAATGCAGTAATGTTGTTGTTGGCACTTATTGATTAAACCTCAAGACTCAATTGATCAAGCTCCCCAGTGCCGGCATGTAATCCCAGGGGGAAAAATCAAGCCTTTAATGGGGTTATGCTTTACTCTTGGTTTACCACTTGGGGTTATGTGTTTTGGGAGGGAAGAAAGTGTTTGTGATGGCCTGAATCCCTGCTGTTACCAGGATTAAATGGAGACTGGCAGTAGGAACACTTGTTATTGTGGCAACCCAGTCCTGAGTAGACCCAAGCCTCATTTAATATGGCCTATCTCACCTCCAGGAGTGAGTGTCTGGGTGTTAGACGGAAATAAATGACTCTCTGAGGTGTTTGTTATCCATCATGAGAAAGCCCAAGAGGACAGAGATGCTGCTGGACTGAATATTCTTCCCCTGGTCCCCTTTAATACACTACATTTAATCTAATAAACTGCACTGCACAGCGCAGGCAGCGCAGCAGCTCAGGTTAACACTGCTGCTGGCACCTAAGCGAGCACTTCCTACATCTGCATGGCTTCAATTCTGCATTTATGTAGATTTTGGCCTGTCTGTAACTCAGAAGAGCAGCTGCAGTTATATGGGCTGGCTAAGAAATGAGAAGGATTTGCCATTGTCGGGAGTCAGAACAGAAGTTACGGCATCTGGCTCTTGTGGCGGGAGTCAGCGCTCAAGTTTCCCTTCCCTGTTCCCTCCTGCAATTAATTTTGTACATACAGAATCATTCGGGCTTTTTCACACTTATTTTAAGAGTGTTCAGCATTTGCTATAATTAAAGGCAGGAAAATAACAGACTGTGCCTTCTGGTAACAGTTTGTGTGACGCAGCAAGGTCGTGGCACATCCTGCAGCTCTCGGAGGCTCCCCTCTGCAGAGCAGGAGCATCACTGTGCTGGTGCAGAACTGGTGTGCTGGAGGTTCAGTTTTGTCTCAAATTGCTCCAGCAGAGCTGGGCTTTGAGAATCCTGTATTTTCCCAGCACATATTCAGCCACAGAACCATCCTCCTTCCCTGGATGCTTGTATTCCTGGTAATAGGAGACTATTACGAAACACTTATGGCAAACTAACACAATAATCCCAGCAATATCTGGCTGCAGAGGGAAACCGAGTGGGGGCAAAAAGGGGGCAGCTCACTGCAGATGTGCAGAAGAGCTGTGTGGTTCGTGTGCCGATGTGGGATCAGCACTGGGGACCCAACTCTTTCTACTGCTGCAGCGTTTCTTACGGTGCTTGAAAAGTGAGCTGTTAGACTTTGCAATCAAAAAAAAAAAACCTATTAAAATTCATTCACAGAGTTTAATCCCACTGGGATGAGTTTTCTATCTAGTCTTCCCAGTTTCCTGTTGTGTTCTAAAATTGCTTCTTTTTGCCTTCTTCTCCTTCTTCTTTTTTTTAATGCTCCGTGCAATAAAAAGTGGAGGTCTCTCATTACCTGCGAGTCTATTGCTTTATGTGAATGCAATATCTAAAATGTGTGAGAAGAGCCAGGAGACACATAAAGCAAAGGGGAGCTGGGAGTGCAGAAAGGCTTCAATCAGCTGCACGAGCACAGGCAGGGGGCAATAAATGCTGGGGGAGGTGAGGGAGCCGACGTTGGGATGGGGGAGTGTTTGTGCAGCCGTGGGTGAGGGGGGTGTGCAGGTCCCACGGGAGCTGGAGGTGCTCTTGCCAATGTTTTTATCCCCCTGAGAAGAAGAACACCTGGATTTACACAATCCAGCATCTTCTCCATCCAGAGTGAAGCTTCTTGCCCCCCGGCCAGGCTGGGCACCGTTCCATGGTTGTCACCAAGCGGTGCCCAGGGGTGTCCCAGGGTGCTCTCCCTGGGGAGCAGGATGGGGAAGGGCTCGGTGGGATCCTGCCTTGGCAAGGACACACAGCAGAGCACACTTTGGCCCTGCCCATGCTGCTTCCACAAAAATTAAATTAAATTATTGGCCTCCAATCCACCTGGAGCAGAGCTTTGGGCCATCCCAGCAGTTCAAAGTCTTGTAAAAAAGGAGGCTGAGCTGTAACACAGGATGCTAAACATCTAAGAACATCAAGGATGTGGTAACCCACCAGGAAAAGCAAACTCCCCAAGGAATCCCTGTCAAGTTGAAGATGGAAAAAACTTCTGTCTCTAGTGTTTTCCTGCTTTCCCTTTTTTTTTTTTTTTTTTTAATCCTTAAGGTTATGTACATGACACCAGATCTCTGCTTCACAGGAATTTATTTGTGTCTCAAATCCTGTCCTTGACCTGTCGGATGGCTTTGCTAGGCAGGTGATGGTCCCATGGAGTGCACAGCTCAGCAGGATCCTAAATTCCCATTCATGAACAAAAGGGCACCTCAGACATGTGGCCAGGGACCGCCTCTAGCCCCACACAATGTGGTGTCTCATCCCAGCCTTGGGAAGCAGCAAGTTCTATTTATAGAGGTATTTATTGTAGAAGGTTTTAACACTGGCCTCCGACTCCGTGTCTCACCAGCATCTTTGGGGTTAAAAAGTGAAAGACAAAAATGAAAGAAAATCTGATGTATAAACAGGTCTGATACCGAAAGACATTTTCCCCTTGCTTGCAATGGCTTTGCCTCAGCATTACACTCAACTAATGCTACAAAAACACTCCATGAGACAGTTTGTCTGCTCCTCCATCCACCTCGAGTGTCGAGACAGAAATCCAGACTAGGAAATTGTTCTGGATGGGCTCCAGGGCTGGTGCAGACCCTTCTCAGCTCCCAGCACTGTCTTGGCCCCCTCAGTCCCTCACCTTCACCCATGAAGTTTTTATCATCTCCTCTTTTGCTTCCCTTCCCCTCCATAGCTGGTTCTCCCTGTCTTTCCGATACACATGTAGGGGGTGTGACAATTTTATTCAGTTTTATATCTCCCATGGGCTATAAAAGAGGGGGGCTTGGGGTCTGCTGCTGTTTAATTACCTCCCAGTGCCCATTCCCGGGAATTCTGGCCCCAGCTTTTGGCGGTGGTGTTACAGTGTTATGCCTGGATGAGCGTCAATTCCCTTCCTCTACAAACGGGTTTTGCAAAATCGCTAAATAATGCATTCAGAAAACAGGCTGGAAATTAATGGGATAGATTATTTGCAAACATGTTCACTGAATTATCAGGCTTGTTCTTTATCCGTAAAATAATGTACTTTAAAAAAAAAACGGAGTTTATTGAAGATGTTATTTACAGACAGTTCTCCAGCTGAGAACCGCGGGAGCACCGATGGAGCACACGCACAGCCCAGCTGCTTTTCCAGTGCCAGGGGCATCCCTCCTCCTCCTCCAGACACATCACTGAATCCTGGAATGGCTGGGCTTAGAAGGCACCTTAAAAACTATCCACTCCCAGCCCCATGCCATGGGAAGGGGCACCATCCAATAGACCAGGGATTTTTCCACCAGAACCAGAATTTTGCTTGCATTTTGGCGGGGCTGTTGGGCTCACCCCTGACCCTGGGAGAGTGAGTTTGACAAAGGACACGTGCTGTCCCTCTCCCAGTCCCCATGGGAACAGTCACAGCAGTTCCTTTCCTTCAGGCATTTCCCCCTAAGACTCAATGGTGAAGAGGCAAAACACCTGGAAAAAAAAGTCAGTGGAAGGCTGTGAGCACCCTGGTGGGGTGGAAGGTGTCCCTGGAAGGTCAGCCTTGGGGTCTCCACAGCGCAGCTGAGGTGGGGCTGCTGCAATGCAGGGGCTCAGCTGTATGAAACAGCCTCAAACTGCACCAGGCAAGGTTCAGGTTGGATATTCAGGAAAATGTCTTCACTGAAAGGGCGGAACAGGCTGCCCAGGGGAGCGTTGGAGTCACCATGCCTGGAAGTGCTCAGAAAACATGTAGGTGTGACACCTGGGGACATGGTTCAGTGGTGGGCCCGGCAGTGCTGGGTTAAGGGTTGGACTCAGTGGTCTCAGAGGGCTTTTCCAGCCTTGGTGAGTCACCCTCTGCAGTCCAGGTTCCCATCTCAGCTGTTTGGTTTCACCACACAGCCGGTGGGATTTGGGGCTCAGGGTGGACCAAGCCCTTACAACCCTTTGGTGGTCTCCCGAAGAAGGAGCACCCCAGCTAAGGCTGCAGGCCTGCAGCAGGGCTGGGAGGGAGGACAGCTCTGAGGCTGGGTCACTGACACCTCGAGCTGCTTGGAAACCACAGCCTCTTGCAATTGGTGTAATCGCTCCCCCAGCACACGCTGGCGCACAGCTCCTGCCTCCTGCTGCTCCCAGGGGGTGGGAGTAGCTGGGATTTGGAATGTCCACCCTCGTGGACATCTCTGCTGCGCCAGTCCACAATAATGCTCTTGCTGGCAGATGGCCATAGTGGGGGCTGAATCGCAGGAAAATGACACCATTCAGTTCATGCCATGCTGAGCCGCTTCCTCCTGGCCGTGCCCTCCCGGCCCCGGGAGCGGTGACAATATTAGTGAGAAACATTCCCCGTTTGCCAAGCAGAGTCTCCATCCTGCTTAACACCACTGTTCTCACCCAGAAGTTACAGTTCTTTATCTTCTGATGAAGTGTTAATTGTGTTTGGAGGATTCCTTCCCCTGTAATAGCAGGATATCGTAGCACGAGATCACGGGCTGCCAGAGCGCTGAGCTCAGTGTGTCAGGCAGGTGCTTCCCAACACCAGCCCTCAGTCATTCCCTCCCCTGCCTGCTGCAGGGAACTTCTCTTTGTGGGGAAAAAAACCATGCAGAGGTGATCAAGGCTGGAAAACACAGGGAGCAATTTACATGGTAACAGAAGCGTATCAAAAAATCCCCACAGATGAGGAGACAGAGTCATCTATAACCACAGAACGGTTTGGGTTGGAAGGGACCTTGTAAACCATCTTGTTTCAACCTCTCTACCGTGGTCAGGGACACCTTCCTCTATCCCAGGCTGCTCCAAGCCCCATCCAGCCTGGCCTTGGACACTGCCAGGGATCCAGGGGCAGCCACAGCTTCTCTGGGCACCCTGTGCCAGGGCCTCCCCACCCTCACAGGGAACAATTCCTTCCCAATATCCCATCCATCCCTGCCCTCTGGCAGTGGGAAGCCATTCCCTGTGTCCTGTCCCTCCATCCCTTGTCCCCAGTCCCTCTCCAGCTCTCCTGGAGCCCCTTTAGGCCCTAGAAGGGGCTCTGAGCTCTCCCTGGAGCCTTCTCTCCTCCAGGTGAGCACTCCCAGCTCTCCCAGCCTGGCTCCAGAGCAGAGGGACTCCAGCCCTTGGAGCACCTTTGTGGCCTCCTCTGGACTCGCTCCAGGCTCCACATCCTTCCTACTTTGGGGTCCCCAGAGCTGGGGGCAGCTCTGCAGGTGGGGTCTCACCAGAGCAGAGGGACAGGATCCTCCCCTCTCCTGCTGCCCTACCTGTGGGATGAGCCTGGGGTGCAGTTGGGTTTCTGGGCTGGCAGTGCACATGGACAGGTCGTGTTCAGCTTCTCATCCACCCCAGTCCTCCTCAGAGCTGCTCTCAGTCCACTCCCACATAAACACAACTGGGAGAAGCCCTTGGAGCCCTGTCTGGTGACACTGTGTGGCTTTGGGGTGAAGCTTCGTGTTTGAAAGCATTGCATTTGAAACTGCCAACATTAATTGGAAAGATCAGGGTTTTATTTAAAGCACCTAAACCAGAAAAGTTTCTTTTCTCATATTTGCCTGCTCAGGTTCCCTCTAAACCATCGGGCTGAGCTTGGCTGTACATGGCTTCAGATAACTGACTGAGGAGCTCTGCTAATGCTGGTATTTAATAATTCTTGGAATATTGGGGAAGCTCTGGGGGACTAGGAAAGAGCTAATGTGCAAATATTTAAAAAGGGAAACAGAACAGCCCAGGTAATTACAGACCTGTCAGTCTGTCATCAATCCTCAGCAAAATAATGGAGTGGCAGATCCAGGCCTCAATTAATAAAGAATTAAGGGAAGGTAATATAATTAATGCCAATCAACACGGGCTGATGGAAAACAAATCTTGTCAAACTAACTTGATATCTTTTTTGATGAGATTACAGGTTTAGGTGATAGTGGTAACAGTGTTAACATAACATACTGAGACATCTGCAAGACATTTGACTTGGAAGAACAAAGTCTGTTGAGAAAGTTGAACAATACAAACCCAGAGCTGCATGGGTTTGGTGGGCTGGATTGTCACTCTGTCTTCCTGGAGGGTTTTTTTATGTTTCTGCCAAAGGAAGCATGAAATAATTGCCAGGGGAGCTGGCAGATGATGATGCAGTGAGCAGGAAGGTGGCAGAAGACAGAGATGCAGAGCTGTGAGCATGGCCTGGTAAACTGATCCCCAGTAAAGAATGTGTTTGGAAAAACAGCATTGCCCCCCTTGCAGGAGCAAAAAAGGTCTTTCAAGGTGAGGACTCCTCTCCTTACAGATGGTGGCTCTGGGAAATGGGTGTGAGATGCTTTGGGTGGGTGCTGCTGAGGGAGAAGTCCGAAAAGCATCCAGAGCAACGAGCAGGGTGAGGAACATGGAGTGCAGAGCTCTGTGTCTCTGGCCAGAGCAGGAGGGGGCTGATGGTGCTCTGTGAGCGCTGTGGGCAAGGACAGACTGGTGAGAGCCCTCCAGTCTGGCCAGCGCTGGGTGTGAGCTCCGGGGCTGGCAGCACAGGCTGCCCATGGACGCTGCACTCCAGGCTTGCTCCACGGGGTGATGTGACAAGTGAATCCACCCCCCTGGGCAGCTCCTGAACCCCACCTGACAGGGAGGGGTTCCCCACCTCCTTGCCGCCCTCCTCTCTCCATCCCACGGGCTCACAGAGATGCTTTAGATCCCCTGGGTCACAGCCACCACAATGAAAGCAGGAAGGCTCATGAAACCGAGGGCTGGGGAAAGCTGTGCCTTCAAACCTGCCCCAGGGCATGTCTGTGTCTCAGAAATGCTTTTTTTAAACTGTGAATGTGGATTCCTCCTCTTTGCTGCCTGGCTCTGAGTTCAGAGATGCTCCTTCAGATCATGTTTGCAAACTTGGGTCTGTAAAACCCTTTTTTTTGTCCACTGTGTTCAATGAAGAGAAACTGTAATTTTAATATGGATCAAAAAAATTCCCGTGTGCCCAAGCCCCCAAAGCTGGCACCAGCAGTTCCCATGGGCTCCTGTGCTGCTGCTGCTGGGCCAGCAAAGCCCCT
>VXBT01003358.1:242713-265991 GCA_013400235.1 Oriolus oriolus | reverse complement strand
GGGGGGGGGGGGGTACAGATCCCCAGGAGCTGGCAGAGGGGTGCTTGGTTCCTCTGGGATCTGGATGCATCCGGGAGGGAGGTGACAGCCGCAGCTGGGAACGTCAGCGCACAGAGAAATCCTCTGCCATGTGATGAATGCCCCCCCCACCTCCACCAAAATAAATTACTTCCTTTTTAAATCCTTTCCAACTGTTCCCCTCGTGTTCGTAATAGGATGATCGGTGGAACCAAAGATGTGGCTGTTACTTTAAAGGATAAATTAGTTTGACTCTTAACTCAATAATTAAAACTGTTATGGCTACGAGCCTGCAGGGATAATGTACTATTATTATAGTCATTTGTTTCAATTAAATGCTTACTGATTTTACAATAGCAGCTGGGCACCTGTGTGAGATAGCTATTACTCTGAACAAGACATCTCGAATTCCAGCAGAAATTTGTCACTGCACTAAAGCATTTTACATAGACCATGAAAGTTTATTAGGAGCAGTTACAAATCGCAAAGAGGAGGGGTGGTAATTGGGGATATATTTTCTTATCAGCTCCTCTCTCTCCTGCTCTCTCTCTTTTTTAAGTAAATCATCTTTAAGCATTTCAGCTATGGTGATGCGTTTACACTGAAACTTCAATACAGAAAAAGCCTGCTGGGAAAACTTTGCTTCAAAGCTGTTCAGCAGATAATTCCTCTCCCTGGTTGATTGTGATTATAATGGCTTGTTCTTGGGAACAAACCCAAGGAGAGGGAAGCTGTGCTGTGGATGAGCCCGGTGGCTGCCCCTGGAGTAGCTGCTTGCCTTGCCTGGGGAGGAAGACACTGGGTGAGGAAGGCCCTGACAGCTCAGCCCACCCCACCAGTGTTAACTGACCCTGGGAAAGGTGGGAGTCATAGAATCATGGAATGGTTTGGGTTGGAAGGGACCTTAAAGACATCTCATTCCAACCCCCTGCTGTGGTTTCACCAAGCCCCATCCAGCCTGGCCTTGGACACTTCCAGGGATCCAGGGGCAGCCACAGCTTCTCTGGGCACCCTGTGCAAGTATTTAACACCCTCATCATAAAAAATTTCTTCCCTATATCTACTCTAAATCAGCTCCCTTTTAGTTTAAAACCATCACCTTTGTCCTGTCACAACAGGCCCTGCTAAAAAGTCTGTCCACATTTTTCTTGTAAGCTCCTTTAGGCCCTGGAAGGGGCTCTGAGGTCTCCCTGGAGCCTTCTCTTCTCCAGGCTGAACACCCCCAGCTCTCCCAGCCTGGCTCAGTAACAGAGGTGCTGCAACCTTTGGAGCATCTCCGTGGCTTCTGGACCCACTCGAGCAGCTCCACATCCTTCTGATGTTGGGTCCCCAGGCCTGGGGGCAGCCCTGCAGGTGGGGTCTCACCTGAGCAGGGCAGAGGGGCAGAACTGCCCCCTCACCCACACCGTGGGATGAGCCCAGGACACAGTTGCCTTTCTGGGCTGCCAGCTCCCATTCCCAGGTCATGCCCAGCCTCTCATCCACCAACACCCCCAAGCCCTTCCTGTGCAGTGGGGTCAGACAGTGTTGTGTGGCAAACTTCAGCCACATCTCTCCTTTTCCTGCTCCTTGGGCACCATCACACGTGGTTGGGCGTGGATCCCCCCCGGGGCTGCAGCCCAGCCAAGCAGGCAGCAGGGCTGGGGCAGCTCAGAGCATCCCTGCTCCGAGGGCAGAGCACACGTGGGGGAGTAACACAGAACCTCTGGATTTGTCCTTCTGCCACCAGAGCACAGGGTTTGTTCAGGGTGTGGCCGAGACCAAGGAAGGTGAGAGGAGGAGGAGGAGAAAAATCCCGCAGAAAGCAAAGGCAGAAGGTGGTTTTAGGGGTGGGACCTGCCTCAAGGCTTCAGTGGGGAGTTAGGATTTAGCAGGAGGCCATTTCGTGACACAACCATCCCTGCCAGAGCCCCGGGTCTGCTGGCTGGTGCCCTACCTCATACTGCTGGAAAGAGCTGCTTTTTACATTAAAATTTTGGGGGACAGTTAAGTTGAAGCTGGGCTTGACACATTTGAAGCATTATCTGTGTTAGCAGAGCAGCCCAGTCCCCGACCGGGCTCTTCCTCATGGCATTTGTCACTCACTGAATTCCCCTTCTCCCCAGAAACAGGGAGCATGGACCATGTGCTGTTGTCAGCCTGTTTTTCTCTCCTTCTTCGGATTAGCTGGAGCGTTTATGGGCCTGATATGCATATTCATTAAAAGAATTGAAATATTGTGGAAAAAAAGAAGCTGTCTTTGAGTTAGCACAGCCTTTGGGAATCTGCTAAGTAAGATGCACTTAATTACTTTAGCTATGACTACATCACATTGCACTCTGGGTTTCCTCTGAGATGCAAAACATCTTTTCAGCACAGGCTGCAAACCCATCCTGAGCCTTTTGCAGCACCTCGTGGCGAGCTCGTTGTGCTGAATTCCCGGGATGGAGACAGGATCTGACCCGGCTCTCACAGCCCCTGCTCCTGGGGAGGGAGCTGATCACATCTGGAGCGTGGTTATTTAATTCTGTGTTTCCATCGGGCTCTGTGGGGCTGCCGAGTGCTTTGGGGAGGGGAAGGGCACGGGGCAGCCCCGCCGAGCCGGGTGCTGGGATTGCACCCCACAGGACCAGGCTGTTCTCTTTCTCACAGGGAACGTTGCATTCGTTGCCTCCTTTCCCTTTGGTTTGCCGTGATCACAATTTCATTCACCATTTACTTGCCTAATGAGGCCATTTGCTGCAGGGAAGCATCTCTAAACCCTGCTCCTGGGTCTCTCTTTTCTTGGGGGGGATATCACCTGCTTTGGGTGCCCCTGAAACCAGTGTCTGCAGGATCCCGCAGTGGGAAGCAGGAATACCCCTCTCCCTGGCTTGAGTCAGGGCCATCCTCACCCTTAATCCTATTTAAGGAGCTCCAGTGCTGCACACAAACCACTCACCTTCATTTTCACCTCGGACGTTTCACATCTGGAAAACACCAGTGGCTTTTCCACCACTCCTGGGGACACCAGGAGCCATCACCGGGAGTGGTGGGGAGGTGGCAGCAAAAAACAAAAGGAACTGTAGAGAAATGCAGTGAGTGCCAGATGGTGGGGACAGTTCCTGCCTGTCCAGACACTGGTCAGCAGGGTGCATGTGAGGAGCTGTGCATGTCCTGCAGAGCCTCCTGGGTAGGGGGAGAAGAGGTGGAGATGTGGGAGAGGGAGAGAAGAACCAACAATATTCACCTAAAACCACTTTTTTATCACACAGTTGTAGAATGCTTTGGGTTGGGAGGCACCTTTAAAGCCCATCCAGTGCCACCCCCTGCCATGGGCAGGGACACCTTCCACTGTCCCAGGCTGCTCCCAGCCCCGTCCAGCCTGGCCTTGGACACTGCCAGGGATCCAGGGGCAGCCACAGCTGCTCTGGGCACCCTGTGCCAGTGTTTTACCACCTTCACTGTAAAAAACTTCTACCTCATATCTAACCTAAATCAACCCTCTTTTAGTTTGCAGCCATTCCCCCCTGTCCTGTCACCACAGGCCCTGGGTTAAAGTCTGCTCTTACGGGGTCCCTTTGCCGATGTAAAGAAACTGGGAGGAGGCATCTCGCTAAGGTGTCCTTGGAGGGGGACGTCCCAGCACAAATGCTGTGTGTCTGGGGTCTGTGATGGGGTTGTTGTGAGCAAGGGGCTTCTGGAGGGGTTCTCTGAGCCAGGCTCAGGTTCCTGTTTTTTTCTACAAATTTTCAGAGGCTTTTACAGCACATGGCCCATATCCATAATTGCACTCCTGGACTTGTTCTGCTCTGATGCATAAATAACATGCACTGTAAAGAAAAGGTGTATGATTACATATTTAATGGATAAACGGAGCCGTTGTGGTCTATTGGTCACATAATAAAAGTTTCCAAAAAAATTGTTTTAATACAGTGTTTCCTCAGGAGACTGCCATGGCTGAAACGTGAGCAAGCTATTTTAAATTTCAGAATTTTTGAAGCCACGTCTCATAGCCTTCCCCATTTCTCCAACACCCATCTTCTAAACTTTCCCTTCATTTAAATTTAAAATAAGGACAATAAATTATTCTTTTCCTTAGCAGCTGGCAGATCTTCTCCAACATGAAAGGTCTGGATTAAACTGACAAAACCCAAGACAAATGCACATTTTTTTGGCTGGGATTTGGGAGCGGCTGGCTGTGCCCCCACCGTGCATGGTCCCTGTCGCTGCCTGTCTCACCCAGGCCACTCTCCCGACTTCTACAAATTCAGTTGTAAATGCGAAAATTGCCTCTCTGGTGCCTCCTGTGCTGCCCAGGCCTGGTGTCCATCCCCACGGCTGCACCATCCTCGATGTCTTCATGAGCAGGAGAGGCCAGAGCTCTGCAGTAAGGCACACAATAAGGTTTCAAGGGCACATCATAAGGTTTTAAGGGCACAAAAATCTTGCCATAGTTCAGCTCCATGCCCCTAACCAAAGCATAGTTAAGCTCTGTGCCCCTGTGCCTCTAAGCAAAGCCAGCCCTGCTGCCTCCTTGACACCACCAAAGCCAAGGGCAGCGATTCAGTGTGGCCCCTAAGTCAGCCTCAGACAGACTCGTGCTGTTGAAATGCAGGAATATATTTAATTCCTGTGAGTTAAATCCCTTCACTTCACAATTAATACAGAAAAAGGGCAGATCCAGGGAAATCCGTTCCCCTGTCACTGCTCCTCTACTGAAGGAGAGTCCAAAGGAGAGCAGAACGTCCTGTCGGGCGTGGTGTAAAGCTCTTGATTCCTGACCTCCAGCAGTAAGTCTGGGTTTGCATTTGGATCTATGTCCTCCGAAGCCTGTGGAGCCCTCACAGGATTTCCCTGGGTTTCCTTCTGTGTGTGTGCTGCTGATGGAGTTGGCAAAGCTCCCCTGCTAACGAGAGATTGCACCCCAGCGGGCTGATTGGGAGCTCGGGTCTTTAAACTCATGTTAGCATTAATCAGATTAATGTCAAAGAGTAAAACTCTGGAAAATGCTTCAGATAGGGTTTGCCTCCCTCACACTCCATGGCTGGATGAGGCTGTGCAGGAGCCAAGCTCTGCTAGACCAGCAAGGATGGATCCTGGGGGAAAATGGGGTTTTCGGGGAAAATGGTACAAACTGGAAATGGGGTCTTGGCACAGAAAAAACCAGGATTTGTCCTCATATCTCATCTCATCTCATCTCATCTCATCTCATCTCATCTCATCTCATCTCAGTCTCATCTCATCTCATCTCTTATTTGCTTCTTGGTGTGCAGGGGTGGACCTGCTGGAATGAGTCCAGAGGAGGCCACAGAGATGCTCCAACAGCTGGAGCCCCTCTGCTCTGGAGCCAGGCTGGGAGAGCTGGGGGTGTTCACCTGGAGAAGAGAAGGCTCCAGGGAGAGCTCAGAGCCCCTTCTAGGGCCTAAAGGGGCTCCAGGAGAGCTGGAGAGGGACTTTGGACAAGGGCCTGGAGTGACAGGAAAAGGGGGAATGGTTTTAAGTTATAGGAGGGTAGGTTTAGGTGGGATATTAGGAAGAAATTGTCCCCTGTGAGGATGGGGAGGCCCTGGCACAGGGTGCCCAGAGCAGCTGTGGCTGCCCCATCCCTGGAAGTGTCCAAGGCCAGGTTGGATGAGGCTTGAAGGACGCTCCCTTCTCCTGGTGATTTGGCCATAAATTGCTCATTTATGAACCTTTTTTTCAGACCCCTGGTAGTGCCAGCCACCAGTGGTGCCTGAGGCAGGCAGGGGCACCTTCTGGGCACACAGACCCACACACAAACCTGATTTAGCACCTCATGGGCACAGCCATGGGTGCACAGTGCCCAGCTCTTGCCTCGTTTGGAAGGGAGCGCAAGGCAGACTTTCCCAGCTGTGTAGAACAATTCAAACAATAAATCAGCCTTAAAGTGATTTGACAGTATGGCAAATAAGTAAATAATTAAATGAATTTGGCGGTGACAAGCGATCTCCTCCTCCTCCCTCAGATCCAGGAGATGGTGCACTCGGACGCCGCGTCCTACGAGTCCAACCGCCAAGTGCCGCTGCTCAACCGGCCCGGGATGCTGGGCGGCCCCATGGGCGCCCTCAGCCAGTCCCAGCTCATCTCCCAGATGGGGATCCGCAGCGGGGTCACCCACGGCTCCCCCTCGCCCCCGGGAAGCAAGTCTGCCACCCCATCTCCCTCCAGTTCCACCCAGGAAGAGGAGACCGAGTCCCATTACAAGGTACGTGCGGTTGCGCCGGGTTTAAGGGGCAGCGGCGTTTTTCATTGTCCTAGAGAGCACAGACCTCTGGTCTTATTTTTATATTTACAGTGGGAGACCTTCCCAAGGCACTGTTCCCAGCCTAGGGTGAGGCCCAGCACGGCAGGCTGGCGCTCACACAGCCGGTTTGGAGGTCAGAGTTGTTCTTCTGCCTCCACATTTTACCAGGTCCATCAGGCTACGGGATTTCCTGGGATGATGATTATGAGGAGCAAAGCAGGTTCAGGGCTAGGGGTCTGCAAATGCTTGGAGCTAAATTAGACTTCTGGTGGTGGGTAGAGGAGACTGCAACAGGAAAGGAACTCATGGTGATATTTAACTGAGCTCATCAGACATGGCCTGCTAAGGAAAATAAAAAGGAAGTAAAAGAGGAAGAGTCTTCTGCCTTTTGAGTTCACCCAGGGGGTGTTTTAAGTAGTCAGCAATGTCCCAAATGGTTTCTACAGCCAACACAACTGCTGCTGAGTGTGACACCAACAAACCCAAGGAATTCCTGGGGATTTGGGCACATCTTGCTTGTTGTCCATCTCTCTCCAAATGCAGCAGCAAAGCCAAACAACACGTGCTGTGTTCCAGGAGTCTGTGGCTGTTGTTTACTGAGAGCAAACTGCAGCAATCACAGTGCCTCTGTGCCTGCAGGTGAATTGCTGGGCTCCCTGGGGACTCTGATTAAAGCCTTCCATGAAAAACCTTCTCCTGGAAGGTGCTGACCCAAGGCACTGCTATTGTAACCTTGTCCCACCGAAATAGACTGTGGTGACAGGGTAGGAGTGCTTAACCAGAGCAGCAAACAGTGCATGGGCTGGAAAACTAGGAAAGTGCTAGGACTGAGCAAAAACCTTTCCCTTTTCATGGAAGTCCAGGAAAATGGATTCCCATCAGTTCTGTAGCTCTTCATCTGCTGGCAGATTTCTCTTCAGACTGGGGCATTTCAAAGCAGAGTGCTCGTGTGGGTGGAGAAACAGCTGCAGTGGATAAAACTGTGAAAGAACGGTTACACAGGGTTAAAAACAAATGGAATTTTTCAAACTCTGCGGTTCCACGTTCGGGGGACACTGTGGGATGGGTTGTGCTGCTGGATCCCATGGTCTGCCATCTCCCAGAGCCTGTGTCACAAAGCTCCAGGCAATGACGTGGGAGCTGAAATCTTTCATGTCAGGAGAAAATGAGTTTCAGTTTGGTGACACACCAGGTTCTGTCTCTCTGCCTCCACCAGCATCACCCAGCTTTCCTGTCAGCCACCCAGCAGTCCCTGAGGAGGACACAGCTTTGGGGTTGGATCTTCTGTTTTCTCAAGCCAGCGGTGCCCATGGGGTAGGAAGAGTTTGGAGACATCCAGATGATGACAACTTGCAGAGATTAGAATTTTTCCCAATCCTTAAGGCAATCCCTCTCGTTCTTCTGCCCTGTAAAGCCCCCAAACAGGTGGGAGTGATGTGTTTGATGGAGGAGGAGATGCTGAGCACAAGGAAAGCAGCAGACCCACGTTGTGGCCTGCAGGTTTCTGTTTGCTTTCTCTATCTGCACAGCTGCTGCCTTCACCCATCAGTCATGTTTCACGTGGCCATTAAGGGCTTTTCTGCAACAAGGCATCGAAACGACAGCTAACAAGCAGAAATTAATCTTGTGGGTGAGAAGGTCGCACGTTAAAGAAATGAGTCTGATGCCAGCAGGTCCTTCAGGTCCAGCTGATCCTCTGAGCCAGGGAGCCCATGAATTTCAGAGGTCTCTGAGCCTCACTGGTGCATTTAGCTGCTTCACAGCCTGGGGGGTGGGTGCACATGCATTGAAGGGAGAGGTGGTTACAGCCCAGTTTCCAGCTGGATTAGTGGTCACTCTCCCTGGTTATTAAAATCACGGTGTCCATGAGCTTTCAACTCTTCATGGGTTCAACATCTAAGAAGGCACCAAGTTTCTGGGCTCACGTCATTGCCCCAGTCCCCCTGTGCCATCAAACTGACCTTCTGCTGCCTCTCCAGGGCAGGTCCAGTGCCGGTGGCCACCATGGGCAGGTGGCCACGCTCTTCATCCCCCTGCCCGAGCCTCCCTGGTCCCTCTGACCATGAGGAAGACCCTTGGGGGTGCAGATGCTCTGGGGCAGCAAGGCACTGGCTCACTGGGGGTTGACTTTAGCCATGAGCATGGTTCAGGTTGGTCAAGCCTCTTCTGAGGTCCAGACCTGTCGCAGGCGGACACGAAGGAACACACAGAGGCCAGTATCAGGTGAAAGAGAAAATGAGGAAAAGCTCCCGGGCCAAAGGGCCCGCTTCTTTATTTTATACGCTTTTAGAAAACCCCATGGACTGGAGAGTGAAATTACCACCCCTCAACCACATAGGTCAAAGGAGAAATCTATCAAATTTCTCTGCCTTAGGAGAAAGAATGAAAACATCTCGGCCAATTACAATAACATGGCTTATGTTTACAGAAAGTGCGTGAGAACTCTAACTACAGAATTAAAAACATTGAAGAACTGTGAAAATCACGGCAACACAGACCAGTCTCATCCCAGGTGCACATCACACCTGGAGAACCCCACGAATACCAAATCCTGATCTGCCCTGCTCCCTGCTGGGGACTGGTGGCTCCAGGCAGCCGTGCAGCTCCTGTTTTCCTTAAATCCCATGTGCTCTTTGGTGCTGCCTGAGCAGTAAATTCAGCTGGGGTTGTGCTGCTGCAGTTCCAGCTCCTTGGCTTGGTCAGTGGCTGTGTGGGAGCAGGTCCCCCACGGCACTCCACTGAATCAAACAGGATCACAGTTAGTTAAAATACCATCTCACTTCCTAATGGGCTGAAGCCCTGTCACGCATTTTTTTTCCCTCCTAATAAGCTGGCCTTTCACCTCCAGGCCTCCCATTCAAGCCCAATTGGGCAATTTTAGATTAAATGCAATTTTTTTGGTCTCTCTGCTCATTTGCTAATGGTCACTGTCTGTTTGACAAATGTCACTGCGTTGATACTGAAATTAATGACCAGTCAAGAGCTGCAGAGCGGAGAACGGGGACGCTGCTGCCCTTTCCTCCCCGTGCCTGGCCTGTGCCAGCTGAAGGGAACCCTCTTAAATCCTGGCACTGCCAAGCACGTGCTCAAATTGACAAACCCATCAGGAGAAGAGGCTGTTTGTCCCCAGCTCAGCTGGAGGCACAGTTTTCACAAGATCTTGGTGTTTAGACCTGTGTCTTTCCAAGCAATTCAGCAACCTGTGCAGCTGATGGCAGTGCCTTGAGCTTGGGGTCTGCAGGTGGAGGGGCTGGTGTCCTGTTTGCCCTCAAGGCTGCAGAGATCCAGCCAGGACTTCTATTCTCCGTCATCTGGTGTATTTCGGTTTTCCTTCTCTATAAAATAAGGGTAATGGTGCTTCCCTGTAGTGCCAGCTTTCAGTGGCCACAGTTAATGCCTTGAGAGCTTTGATGGGTATCCAGGTGTTTTCCAGGGGTCTTTTCCTTTGCACATCCTCCCATGGAGGCTCCTGCAGTCCCCTGTGTTCATGGAATCATAGAATATCATGAGTTGGACCCACAGGGATCATCCAACCCAGCTCCTGGCCCTGCCCAGACACCCCAACAACCCCACCCTGGGCATCCCTGGCAGCGCTGCCCAAACGCTCCTGGAGCTCTGGCAGCCTCGGGGCCGTGCCCATTCCCTGGGGAGCCTGGGCAGTGCCCAGCACCCTCTGGGGGAAGAGCCTTTTCCTAATACACTGCACAGGGCATCCCAAGGGAGACAGGATCTCCTTTCCATGCTGCCTTCAGTGGAAGCATCCTTGTTTCCAGCCTTGCTGTTTCACTTCCCAGCCCAGTGGCAGCATCTTGTGCTGAGCAGCCACAAAGTCCAGCTCCTGTTCCCTGTGTCCTGCTCCCCCGAGTTCCAACACCCACTGGGCACTGAGTGTGGACACAGCCATTCCTGGTCAGCCTGCTGCACCCGGAGCAGCCATAAGAGTGAACAGCACATGCAAAGCATTTAATTCATACAATTAAAACAGTTCAGTTCCTGGATATTTTTCTGGATAGGGGTACGTACATGTTAGCAGGATGGAGCAAATTTTGGATGGCCCTGGTGTGAGGGTTGAGGTGATGCTGGTGTTGCTTGGTCAGTGCTCACAGCCCTCCTGGAATGGGGAGGTGAGTCAGGAGCAGCTTGCAAAGGGGGCTCACTGGGACAGAAATCAGAAACCACGTGGAGGCCAGGTTTGGAAAATTCATGGACTGCTAAAGCAATCTAGCTGGGAAGAGAGAGGTCCCAGAAGTGGATCAAGGAATGAGTGAGCTGGGGAGGAGGATGGGGAAGGGGAGTGACTGACAATGAGTGTCTGGAAAGCCCCAGATTTGGAGCAGGGACAAAGGGGTGAACCCAAGCTGTGAGCTGCTCTGCCAGGAGGCACCAAAGCAGGCTCAGGCACCCACCAGCAGTTTGTGCAATGATCCAAGAGGCTCCTGGGGGACAAAGAGAGCCCCAGGGCTGCTGCCCCCCTCTCCACACTGGGACCTCTCCCCTTCCCATTCCCCCTCTCATCTCCTTGGCTCAGTAGCTGCAGCAGGCACTGGCATCAAACCATGCCCAGCTGACTGCTAAGGTTCCTCTCTTGGTTTTACAGGCTACTGGAGAGAAAAGACCCTCAACAGATGTGGGCAAAAAGCCCAAAAGCCAAAAGAAGAAGAAAAAGAAGGACCCCAACGAGCCCCAGAAGCCCGTCTCAGCCTACGCCCTGTTTTTCAGAGACACACAAGCAGCCATCAAAGGGCAGAACCCCAACGCCACCTTCGGGGACGTGTCGAAAATCGTGGCATCCATGTGGGACAGTCTGGGAGAAGAACAAAAGCAAGTGAGTTACTGAGTTATTCATCTTTGCCTTTCAGCTGTTGAAATGCGTATTTCCACAGTGCAGAGCATCTCCCCAGGCACGTTCAGGGCATGGCCAGGGGCTCCCACAGGCTGAAGTGCAGGACCAGAGGCTGTTTTCAGGAGTGGTGCCGAAGTGCCCACTGTGCAAAATTGCTGTTGTTGGGTGATGAAGAGCAAATTTTTATGACAACTAATTATTCTTGATAAGCTCATACTCTGCAGAGCCATCAGTGGCCCTTCCCTGACATGGAGTTTTACAGCTTGAGATGGGAGATGGGTTTGTATTTGCTTATTTACTTACAAGGAGTGACAGCCAACCAGCTAAACACTATTAACTCCCTGTATTGCTGGCTTCAAACCCAACGTTCAGGCTTTAAAAGCTTCACAAGGAGATGTCTGAAGTGGCCTCACAGAGGAAACCTTCCTGCCCCAAAGCTGTCAGCCACTTTCCGCCTGCTTCACACGGAGAATTCCAGGCCCCGCTTTCCCTGTTGGCTGCTGCTGACTCGGTTACAAAAGCCTGTAATTGCTTGTTGCCTGTTGAGACAACCCCAGGGAACACTTCCCGGAGCAAGGATGGCTTTTTATCAGGCAGAGTGAGATCTGACACAGTGTGTGACGTGTCCTGGACCCAAAAAAGGCTTTAGCTGGGAGCCCTTCTCCTGGAGCCTGGCCACAGCTCCAGTTGGGTGTAAAACTGTAAAAATCTGTAAGTTTTGCTAGGAAATAGCCTTGATTTCTACCCCACACTGAGTCAGGAATGAGAGCAGAGTTTTCAGGGGTGAAAACCCTTTTGCTGCTCCCTTTTCTCCTCTTTGGGTGGATCCCTGTAGGATCCTGCAGGCAGGTAGGATCCTCCCTCATCTGAAGAGGGGAGGAAGGTCAGGAGGGTGACCCCAGCCCTGGGAAGATGCAGGCCAGGGGCTGGGTTTGCGCTGTTGGTTCAGGGTGTGCGAGGTTCGGGAGTGTGGAAGAGCTTTATGTCAGCTCTTCCTCCTGCCTGCATCCCCCCCAGCACCTCAGCCTGCCCCTGCTTTGCTCCTCCTGGTTACAAACACTGCCACAGCTCGGGCACTGAGCGTGGCCCAGGGAGGGGAAGCGCTGCTGCGACCCTGGCTCAGCGCAGTGCAAACGCTCAGCTCTTAATTAACAGCAGGGATTAAACCAGCCCGTTTATCTTCCCCGCTAACTCTCCCTCCTCCTTCTCTTTTATGAGCTCGCGGCAGCCTCGCCGTCTCTTTACACACGCTTCCTAAGTGGCTCCATTTCTCCCTCTGTAATTGATTTAATTAAGTCATTTGTTCCTTGTCTGAATGCTTAAATATTAACTTCCTGGCTTTGTCTCCAGCTGGATACTTCTCTCCCACAACAGTTTCCTCCCTGCCCGGGACTCTGGCTGCAGGGACACAATTTCTCTTTGGCTCTGGGACCCTGTGGCTGGTTTGTGTGATGTGGCACGTTCACTGTGGAAGTGTCTGGCTGGAGGAGAGTTTATTTAGCCCCTGTTTGCTTTCCTCTGCCAGCATCCCTGGTGAAGCTTTTTTCAGATTCACGAGGCAATGCAATAGAAAGGGAAAAAGGAAAAGAAAATTTTTAAATGCCTTTAATATGTGAAAACAAGTGCCTGGGCTGTCCTGTAGGTGTTTCCTGCCCAGGGCTGCAGGATATGCTGCACCCATTCCCAATGAAGGCAAGCAGGCATTCCAAGTGCTCTCCTGGCACACCTGGAGAGGGGATGGTGACCGAGCAGCGCAGCCAGGCATCACTGGCCAAAATCCTCCTGTGACCTGGGAGTCCAGCCTGCCACGTGGCTGCACCAGACTGTGGGCCAGCCCATCAGCAGGCAAGACTGAGCTCTGGGAAGGGGTGGAAAAGCTGGAAAAGGGAAGTGTTTCATCAGGGACACTGCTCTGAGCTTTGTTGACAACAGTGGCTTCATGTCCTCACTGCAGAAAGCAGTGCAGAGGAAAAGCCAACACAGAGGTGGCACAGCAGGCAAGCAGGGGCCAAATCTGGATGTTTTGGCTCAATTACGACCAAAGCTGTACTTAAAGAACACCTCCCCTCTTCCTGGCTTAAGAAAGGGTGGATTTGGGGCTGTAGGATCTGCTCTGGAGCTGATCCCGCACTTGGATTTCCAGAGGTGCAGACCCCAGCCCCACCACACAGTTACTGGGCAGTTCTTTACATCACTGGAGCTTCTGCTACAGATGAGGTTTGCAAACCTTTTTCTGTGCCTTCCAGTGGGCCCTGGGTGTGCTTTGGTTCCCACCTTGTGGGAGAGCAGCCGGCAGGGAGCGACCAGGGAGGGGCTCCAAGGGAAGTTGCTCCATAAACCCAGGGCATTCCGTGATCCCCCCAGACGTGAGCAGCCCCTGGCACACGTTCCTGCTGTGCCTGCCCTGTGTCCATCCATCCCTCCCAGCTCCATCCTGCACACAGGGGGGGCACAGAGGTGGGGTGGCCCCGGTGCCAGTGCCACAGGGCTGCGGGAAGCCCGGTGCTGGTGGTTTGTAGCCACACCAGCCGGTGCCTCAGGCTGGGAAGGATGGTCCTGTGCCCCCCTCCAGAGCCCCAGCCCCTCTCCACAGACACCTCCTGGAGCATTTCTGCTGGCAGCAGTGACATGCCACCCCTTTGCCAGGCAGCCCTGGCTGGCACACAGAGGGTTAATCCTCTGCCATTTGTGCTGCTGCTAATGATTACATGCACTGAAATATCAAAGCTGTAGCTATTTATTTGCCATTGAGCAGGTGCTGCTGCTCCCACAAAGCAAATTTGCTTTCTCCTCCTGATGAAACAAGGAAAATAAAGGTTGCTCACGTCCCATTTCAGATATGGGTTTTTTTTTCCCCTGTGCACCAGCTGAAAGACAAACACAGAGAGGGAACCAGAATGCATATTATGCAAGAAACCATATAATCTAGCAGCATCTTTGATTTGGCTGCTGCTGTCACAGACATGCATTTCACAGAGAGGCTTTTTTCTCCCCCCTTTCTTTTGTTCTTCCTGGTTTATCATTTGTGGCTTTGTCATTTTGTTCCTTCTTCTTCTTCTCTTCTCAGCCTCTTCACAATGAATCTTCATTTTCCCTCTGACACACTTGTATCTAAATTTCCTTATTTCCTGCCTTTTTTTATTTATATCTGTTGCCTGGTGATTTGATCATGCTGTGGAATACAGGATTAGCAATCTCCGTGTCCTTGGGTACTGCTCAAGGACACCTGTTCGGCAAAGCACCGTTTTCTTCCCCATTTTAACCCCTTCCAGTGTGGCTGTAGAATAGGAATAAATAACAATACCTTGCATATCGCCAGCTCTGCATTAGCAGGACGTTGTAATCTTCATTCTTCAACAGCTGGCGTGGTCCTTCCTAAGGAGCTTACACGGGAATCTGAAGAATGTGACTCGGGGAAAAAAAAAAAAATATTAATACATCCTCTTTGAACTTTGCAAATAGTTTAGCAGCTGTTCCTGTAGAGATAGCTTCGACTTTGCTGCAGAGTGAAATGCTAATTCAGCCATTAGCATCCAATGGGGTACCTGTCAGAGGAACCTGCCTGCAGCTCCGGGTCCCAGCTCCAGAATCCCGTGCCTCGGCGGGAGTTTTTTCCATTAGCAGATCTCAAGCAGCGTTGCCCAGCAAGCTTTAAAAGGACTGCTTGATTTGACAGAAATTAGAAGAATTTGAGCACGAGACTGGAGCAAGCTCTGCTAATTTCCTAGGAGGATTTTCCCCTGGCAGAGGGCCGGCAGCCTGGTCCCAGGCTGGGCCACCCACAGCCCCCTCCTCTGTTTCCACAGGGCCACCATGGGCCACATCTGCTCAAGAGCAGGTGACACCAGCCCTGGTGGCTGTCCTCCCTCGGGGGGATTTCCTGCGGGTGACAAGGCCAGAGACTCCCCAGAGAAGTCACTGGTGGGATTCACTCTCCTCTGGCAATCTCTGTTCTTCCCTCTCTGAGCACCTCCCTGTTCCCTGCTGGATTTTGGTGAAGAGGAGGTTGGATTGGAGCCAGGCAAGGATGGGGAGCACAGAGGTCAATGCCAAGGTGGCAGCTGCAGAAGCCTCTGGAACCAGCTTCTTTCCATCTGCAAATCCAGCCACAAAGCCAAAGCACTGGGCTGGCGTTTCCACAGACCCTGGGAACTGAGAGCGGAGGAATCAAGGAGCTCCTGAGCAATCTGCTGAGTGAACCCTTGGCTAACGCAGGGCTTCCCATCTGAAATGAGCAAAGATTGGGCAAAACCAGCATTTTTCAGTTGAATTTTTGAGTCTGGGTGCTCCCTGAGGACACAAAGGTGCCAGAGATGAGTTCTTGGCTCGTGCTTCAGCAGGAGCAGCTCAGCAATGCTGAGTGACCCCGCGGCCAAATGCGAGTGGGATTTTCAACCACACCAGTGCACAGCCTGGAGAACAACACAGCTCCAGGGATAAAGCCACACTCCAGGGGTAAATTACCCAGCAGAAGAATTGCCTGCTCAGCAGAAAGCAATAGATCACCCACTCAATCAGATCCATCTGCTCACTGAACCTGACACAGCAGCTGCTGACAGGACACTGCAGGTGACTGCGATGGGACAGAGGCATCGTGGGCCGGCTATAAAGTTGTTTTATGGAAGGGCTGCCACAGGGGAGAGATCCCATGGGAACAGCCATGCTACAAACTGCCCAATTCCAGCTTTGCACCGAGCTGTCAGTGCCAGAGCCACCACAGGATGAAGTTTCCCCCCAAAGCCCTGGCAGTGAGGGGCTGGAAGGGCCCAAGGAGTTGCCCTGGCCTGGAAGGAGGTTTCAGCATCTTCTGGGCATCGAGGAAAGCCATGCACCAGAGAGGGATCAAAGCACCAATCCCCAACAAGGCTTCAGGAGGGGTCTGGTGGAGAGCAGGACAACAATGGGGAGCATGTGAAAGGTCAGATGTGCTCTTAGCTCCACGAGCATTACTTTTCTCCTTGGAGAGCAAGATCAGGGGTTTGGACGGTGAATGGTGTGTGGTTTCCATTGGAGGTTAGGGTTTGGGTCTGTCATCCTCCTGTTCCCTTTGGAATGTGTAGTGGGTTGTCCTGGGAACACACTTGTGCCCTCACATGGAGCGAGGGATGACTTACACCCCACAAAGCTGAGGCAGTGGAGAGCAGGAATCTCTCAGGATGCTTTAACCAGCGGTAATTCCTGCTTCACGACAGGCTCTTCCCCTCATTCTCCAAAGGAATTGCTTCACAGCACTGCATGTCCACCAGGATAAAGCAGGAGCTCCCCTAAAACCATGCAAATACTTCCCACAGCCAGGGTCTGCCCTGCTGGCATCCTCAGGGATATTGACCTCAAGACTCACAATCCAGACCACAGGTTTTATTCTGAAAGTAGCTTGGGTTGATGCCTTTTCCTGGTCTTAAAATGAAGAGATCTGAACACGGTTAAGAGGGGAAAAGGGTTTTACCTCGGTGTTTATTGAAGGACCCTCAGGGGTGCCGAAATGCACATCGAAATGCACCCCGAAATGCCCCCCGAAGGAATGGCCCCCCACGATGTGATGTGTGTGCAATTATAGGCCTTGCTAATTAGCACATCTATCAAAGATTGCCCAGGGAGGGACTCCAGCGAGACCCCTCAGCGAGGAACCTTCCCCTGGCTGGGCCTGGCTTTGTTTCCAGAATGTGTTCTGGAGAGGCCCTCGGGGTCTGGGGTTTCCAGGGTGTTTGGGCTCTTGGCTTAACGGGGTATTGGGTCTGAGGGAAGGGATCAAACTTAAAGAATGAACTTAAAGCCCACTGTGTGGGCTAAAAGCACTGAGAATACATCAAAGCTATGTAAGAGAGTGTATAAAAGGGGTATAAAAGAAAAAGCAAAAAATCATCATGGCATCAGGTCAGTTGGTTTTAGTGGTGGCAGTGGCAGAATAAGTCTTTGCCCAAGAAGGGGCTACAGAGGAGGGTGCAAGGAGGCGAGGAGGAGCTGGGAAGGAACAGGGATAACATGTCCATGGTTCCTATTTGCCTTTCCAATGGCTGTGGGAAGGATGTGTGGGGAGAAGGATGGACGTGGCAGGGAGGACGTGCTTTGAGCCATCTTGTGAATAAGCCGTAAGTCGTGGTGATCTCAAGACATACCTTGCAGGAAAGTGCATAATGGTTACAAGAAAAACCCTTCAGACAAGCAGAATAAAACCGAAATTTACACATTCGGGAGAAGAAAAAAACCCAGTCATGGAATCATAGAAAGGAGGGCAAGGAGGGACTTAAGAGGTCAACCAGACCATACTGCTGCCTGAAGTCAGGATCGTCTCTGCTTAAGCCATTCCTGATGGATGTGTTCCTAATCTGTTCTTAAACCCTCAGTGGTGGAGATTACACATCTCCCCAGGCAATGTCTTCCCGTGCTTAATTATCCTTACCGCTCCCCAGGCTTCCCAGTGCTAACCCAACATTTCCCTTGGTACAACTTAAGCCTATTTTGCCTCTTTTCCTACATGCAGACGATCACTCGGTGCCTCCTTTGCTGCATTGTGGTGGCTCCTCCTGGTCTTCCCTCCCAGCTTTCCTCCTGGAGACCTTTCCTGCACTTCCCATCTCTCCTCTCCTCATGTTCTACCTCTTTTGTGAAGCAAAACGCCCCAAACTCCACCTGGGATTGCAGCAGAGACCTTCCCACTTGGGGTCAGAGCGCCCCGTGATTTTTGGGGGGAAGAGTTTGAGTTCTTCCCATCGTTCCCCAGGCTTGGGAAGCAGCGTTCCTGCCGGAGCAGGAGGGCTGGGATGCAGAGGTGACGGATAACAGCTCCGGCTGTCACTCAGTGCCTGCGCGACACGGAGCCGCTCGTGGGCGTCAGCGGGGTTTGCAATAATTGTCTTCTCTAATTAACTGGTTATCAAACAAGAACATTTCATTATGGTACAATTACTGGCTGCTTTGCTGAGACACAGAGGTGTCAGGATTACGATCCCAACATATGCTTCTTACAGCTCTGATTTTTTGTTTTCATAATCACTAACCATTTTTGCTTCCTCCCCCCCCTCCCCAACCCACCCACTCACTTAATGACTAATGAATCCTCCTGCTAATGAATAAGGAAAATAAATCAGTGGGCATGGCAGGTTAGGAAGAAAAACATGCAAAATGTTTTGAGGATCCTTAAATCTGATAAATTACTTCAAAATTAAAATCCCTGGGAGAAAATGGGATTTAATTAGAAAGTAACGGGGTTTTGTCAATGTTTAAATTAAAATTTTAAAGGTTATAAATGCTGCGCTAGAGCTGCCTTTACACAGAGGATTTGTGAGGAGTTTTGTTCGGATCCCACGTCAGCGTGGTGATTCCCCGGGGACAGACAGCTCCGAGTCCTTCACGGAGCCCTGTGTGGGTGCAGGAAGCCCCCGTGTGCAGGGCAGGACTGCAGAATTCCCAACAGGAGACACTTAGGGATGGTTCTTTACAATGAGGGTGATGGCATAGGGTGCCCAGAGAAGCTGTGGCTGCCCCTGGGTCCCTGGCAGTGCCCAAGGCCAGGTTGGACAGGGCTTGGAGCAGCCTGGGACAGTGGAAGGTGTCCCTGCCCGTGGCAGGGGTGGATCAAAATGGTCCCTTCAACCCAAACCGTTCTGGGATGCTGTGACTAAAACCCAGATAACCCACCAGGAATCTTCCAGAGCTTCCAGTTCAGCAGAGAAACATCAGAGAGCACAGGCCCTGAGCTCACCCCATCACCCTTCCTGGCTGCCCTGCTCGTGGCCAGGCCTGAGCCAGAGCTGGCCCCAGGAGCACAGAGGCTCCTGCCCGGAGCAATCCCCTCAGTGGAAGGTGGAATGAGCCCCTTGGCTGCCCCTTCCCAGTCCTGCTGCACCAAACCCCAACCAGCAGCACATCCCAACACGGGGGAGATCCACGTGCTCTAAAAGAGACAAGGGCAGATGAAGAGTGGCATAAAAAAAGGGTTTAGCAGGAAAAGCGAGTGATGGGGATGAAGACAGGCACAGACCTCATTGGTTATTCATTTATTTGCATTTAGGTTTGGGAAGTCTCATTTACCTGCCCTCTCACTGTCCAGAAATTGCAGGTTTTTCTCCAGGCAAGTCTTGCTAATAATTAAATTTGTCTCTGCATATCTCCTGAATATTTTGTTTTCCCACCATCCTGGAAAAAAAAAAAAAAGGAAAAACCACTCTTGTATTTTGCTGTTATAGAGGAAAAATAATTAAATATGTTCTCCATAGATCAGCATCCAGCTGTGGCCACTCCTAAACACTGGCCTGAGATACAGGAATTCTTATTTCATTGCTGTGAGGGCATCAGGCACCACATTTAAGAGCGTCCACCAGCTCTGCTGCTGAACACAATAAATTCTGTGTTGCTGTATGGGCACAAACCTGCTCCAGTGGAAGGTGTCCATGGCAGGGGGATGGAACTGGATGAGCTTTAAGGTCCCTTCCAACCCAAACTGTCTTTGATTCTGTAATAAAAGATGTGGAGATTGTAGAGAAAGGTAATAGCTTTTATTAAGGGAACTGATACAGTTTGAAGAAATAGTTACTTTTCACAGGCAAACTCTTCTTCAGGCTGACATTTTGAAAAGTAATTTTGTTCTGAGTGGAGCAAATATAATATTTCCTGAACACCATAAAGCCAAAGACAAACTTAGGGAAATGCTCCATTTCAGAAAATTGCCGTCTGAGACCTCCAGTGTGTCGAGTCAAAACCTTTCATTACGGGACTCGCTGTGATTTAGCAATGAAAATAAGGCTTTCAATCCATTTTTAATAGGACTTATCTGTACTGATTTTAAACTCACATCCAGTTCAGCTGCAGGAAGGTTACTCTCCCATCGGAGGTCAGTGTTGGGAGGGAGCCTGGGGTGCTGCCATGGCCGTGGAAATTTGCAGGGGAAATGAGCGAAATCATAGAACTGTGCAATTGTTTTGGCTGGGAAAGACCTTCGGAATCCTCCTGTCCAACTGTTCGCCCAGCACTGCCAAGGCCACCACGTCCCCAAGTGCCACACCCGCAGGTCTTTTAAACACCTCCAGGAACGATGACTCCACCACTTCCCTGGGCAACCTGTTCCAGGGCTGGGCAACCCTTTCCATGAAGAAATTTTTCCCAATATCCAGCCTTCATCATCCCGGAGAGAGGATGTGCCCATGAGGCTTTGGTGTTTCAACTGCTGAGAGCTGTTGTCGGTTTTAAAGCAGAATTAAATCCATGCAGATCTGTTCTAATTGAAATCAACTTTCAGTGCATCACTTGAGGAAGGCTTGGAGTTTCCAGTGGAGAAGAGGGTTGGTGGGTGTTTTTTCATGGGAGTTTCTGCCTTCATCCTGAAACTTTTATTCCATTTTCAAATACTCCTCTCGCTTACTCAGTTAATGTGTGTAACCCTGCAGGGACTCACTGCTGGGGACAGGCTGCATCACACCGTTGTTTTCTTGAAGGTCTTCATCTCCATGTGGAGGACCAGGATCCAGGCAGGAAGGGGACCAGCACTGACATGATAAAGAGGCATCTCTCATTATGGGGAGAGATGGAAGAATAAATCCTAATTCACTCTTCCAAATCGTTTATTTTTTTTTTTTCTTAGGGAATCAGACTCTCCTGCTTCCCTGCAAGGTCCAGCTCACCAAGCCATGAGATGAGACGAAAATCTCAGCTTTTATAAGATGAGAAAGCAGCTCCCAGCTGTCCAGGCTGCAGAGAAGAGCTGGAGTTGTGAGCTCTAAAGCATTCAGAAAGCCAAGAAAACAAATGGGTGGTTTAGGAATTCTGGATGTCTCACCTCTTTTTAAGCTAGTCATCATCACAGAATCATAGAATGGATTGAGTTGGAGGGGACTTTAAAGATAGTTGTGTCATTTGAGGATTTTGGCTTTTGTCTTGCTCTTCCAAGAGCCTGGATCACTCTTTACTCTGCTTCCTGCTGGGAAGGGGTTTCACTGTGTTCACCTTATAAAATCAGACTGTGTCTCTAATCAAATACCTTTCTAAACACACAGACCACTCTGAGATGGCTCCAAAAATCCCAGCATGGTCCAACCCAGGGGCTTCAATTCCTTGGTTTGGGATAAATTCCTCTGCAGCAGAACTGAGTTTTTCCACACACTCGGCCCCAGTGAAGGGGGTTCCCACTGAGCACGTGGGGTGCAGCCAAACCCAGCAGCCCCCTGCTCCCTCTGTTAATGATTATCCATTCCTTGGTCCTTTTAGGCGTACAAGAGGAAAACAGAAGCTGCCAAGAAGGAGTACCTGAAAGCCCTGGCCGCGTACCGGGCCAGCCTCGTCTCCAAGGTACAGCCGCTCTCACGGACGGGTTACAACTCACAGGAGCCTCCAGGGAGGAGCAGATTTATCAGAAATGCTGTGTAATTGTGATATCAGAACTGACACCAGCATCAGCACCTTCCCAAGGGGCTGAAACAGGGGCTGTGCAGCACGGTTAGGGCAGGAGCTGGGCTGTCACCTGCCTTTAGCGCCTGCAGTGAGGCCCCACTTCGGATGGGTTCAGCAGCAGGGGAGGTTTCATCAGTGTCCCTGAGTGGGGTCAAGGGGTCCCTGCTGCCTGTCCCCACTGTTCCTTGCCTGCTTTCGGGGTGTGAGTGCAGCAAAGGGGTCAGGAGGAGGACATGGTGACGTCAGGGACTGGCGCAGGGGAAGGTGGCACCCAGTACTGGGCTCACTGGTACCTACATCCTGCTGCAGCCTGCTCCATGCACCCGGGCTGTCCCACCTGCTCAGGACCCCAGGTGATGCTTCTCCTGCACATGCTCAGCCTAGGGGAGATTTTTAGGGAGTTTTAAGGAGTTTTTAGGGAGTTTTATGGAGTAAGACCCATAACTGTGATTGATGAGATGTGAGCACGTGGGTGCTGAGCACACCACAGCCAGGCCAAACCCAGAGAGCCCATTCCAGCGCCTCACAGTGAAATTTCAGGGCATTTCAGGCTCATACAGGGACTCCCAGTGCTGCAAGACCACACTGGGGAGCAATGATGGGCCCAGTCTCCTAGACATGGATGCCCATCCCAAGGGACCTCCCAGCTTGCCCTCCTCCACACCTCCAGAGAGGGGACACAGGCGTTTGCTGCCTGCGAATTTGGGGTGGCTCCTGTGGAGCTCAAAATCTTCCTGGCTCAGGGGTAATGCTGCCCTCGGGCAGCGAGTGGTCTCCCTTCAGACCTTCTCCTTGGTACCACACCACATCCTCAGAGCTTGAGCATCACATTCAGCTGCCTTGGGAAATAACGTGATCTCCCAAATTCACCCTGTGTCTGCAGGATCCGTGGGGTGGTGGTGGTGAGCTGGAAAGGCTCAGAGCCCCTGTGCAGGCCGGTAGCTGCCAACTTCTCAACAGAGCAGCAGCAAGGACAGAAAAAAGGGATGGGAAGGACTTGTTGGGGATTTAAAACTCTTGTCAGTCCCTCTGGAAGCCTCTGAGGGTCTTGCCTTGAGTGTGCCTCGCAGCAGTGTGGGGCAGGAGTGCTGGAAGGCATGGAAGTCATGGAGCTCTGTGGCTTCATTTTCTTCCCAATTTCTCAAGCTACTCTTGTGCAAAACTTTGTTTCAAGCAAAGCAGCACAGTGTGGTCCTGGCTGCTGGGTGAGAAAGGATCAGGGGTACCATTACAGAGCCCATCACAGGAAAAACCCTCATTGTCCAGCCCAGAAAACTTCCCCTTGTCCTCCTCTTCTTCCTGCCGACGTGAGGCCACCACTGTCCCATGCATCACGGACCCACCAGGGCTGCAGGAATGCACAGGATGGGGAGAGCAGAGGGTTTGCAGACCCATTTGTACTCTGCTGGAAGCAGCAGGGATTTGTCACCTACCTAGAGCAGTGAGCTGCTGGCTGGCAGTTTGCCTCTGCACTGGCTCCTTCCCCCTGATGCTCCAGGCTCTGCCAAAGGCACGGTTGAGCTCCTGGGCTTTAGTTTTCCAGATATGGGTGCTGCACCCA
Organism: Oriolus oriolus; assembly: GCA_013400235.1. NCBI lineage: Eukaryota > Metazoa > Chordata > Aves > Passeriformes > Corvidae > Oriolus > Oriolus oriolus. The sequence goes on along the minus strand of VXBT01003358.1, from coordinate 242,960 downwards.
GCCTGTGGCCACCCAGCTGGGAGTTCATGTGCAGGATCCATGGGGAGCTCATCTGGACAGACAGATGTATCGGGCTGCATATCGATGCTTCCTCCTTCCCTTCCTCACCACCTTCCGTTCTGTTTTCCCACAGAGCTCTGCTGACCAGGGGGAGACGAAAAGCACCCAGAGCAACCCCCCTTCCAAGATGATCCCCCCCAAGCAGCCCATGTACCCGATGCCTCCGCAGGCTTCCTCGCCCTACCCC